>CAKAKR010042993.1:0-17863 GCA_916700685.1 Adelosebastes latens | reverse complement strand
AGGAATCAGGCCTCACAATACCCAACTGGGCTGTAAATACCAAAACATCAACGCAGCCAGAGCGTAATGTGTCGGCAAGCAGAAAGAAGAGGTTTTATCCAAATACGTAATATGATAACAGAAGAGTTTTGTCCTGGCCCGGCCTCTGGCGAGACGAAAGTCTCTACACATAATCCATCTGCTGTCTCTTTGTTGGCTGACAGCAGTCCAGACGCTCATCCCCTCAGTGGTAGTATTCAGAACATAGTTTTCAGGCTTGTCATGTGGTTTCCTTCAGGACAATTGTGTGACTGGGGTTTCTTCTCACGACGCCAGATAGGTTTGGAGTTTTTGAAAGTTTCAGCAAGACGAGCATTAAAGGTCCAGTGCCTAGGATTTAGGGGGATATATTAGTAGAAATGGAATAAAATATTCATAACCATGTTTTCATTAGTGTATAATCCCCTGAAACTAATTGTTGTGTTTTCGTTAGCTTAGAATGAGCCCTTCATATCTACAGAGGGAGCGGGTCCTCTTCCACGGAGTCCGTCATGTTTTTACAATAGCACAGCACGGACAAACCAAACAGGCTCTAGAGAGAGCCTTTCACGTTTTTACGTTACCTGAAGGCCACCGTAGTTCTCATACACACTTGTGAAACTGTGGTAACGTGAGCCAACAAGTGCAAAACCATGATAAAAAGTAGGCGAGACGAAGGTCCTGAAGGATACCACGGCGTTACCGCAGTCTTGGAAAGGGAGGAGTGAGCGGAGGGATACTCAGTTGGTTGCAGTCTGCAACCGCACCACTAGATGTCCCTTAATCCTACACACTGCACCTTTAACTCACAAACTGTTTTGTTTTGATTAAAGGTGCCAATAACAACCATAACATTGTAAAATTACATCTGTGCTAAATCTTTAATCTGCTTTCTAGTAGGGACTTTGTTTTCTACTATTTGTGTATTTGTTGAAGCAGCAGTGTGCTAGAGATTTCTGAAGATTTGATTACTTGGGCTACTGACTATATAGCCTGTAGATACAGTGAGCAAGGCTTCTACAAACAAATGTATTCATATGAAAGAGAACGTGTATCCACACACCAGTCGTTATCTTCCATTGTAAATAATACGTATGCATTAAGGGGCAACAACCTGAATGCTGAAATTAATCCAATAATCACCTTAAGATATAGTTCCTCTTATGGATACTAGAGATATTTAAAGATCACTGCATTAGATTGACTTGGAAAACTCTCAAATCTGATCTAGAATCATTCAAATCAAACCAAGTGGTTCGTTAAACTCTTTTCAAGTTACAATTTATAGGGATTTGAAGGATAGAATATTTGTCTAGAATATTATTGAATAAATATTCACAGCTTGATTCTTTTATGATACCGTTAACAAAGCCCTGTTCAGCAGTTTACTGAATCCAGTCCTCCTCAAATTTTACTGTGTGGTGATGTGACGTTAACACAGCCACACTCACAGAATACAGTACGTGTTTACTAATGTAATTATTCATCTCAAAATCATGTGAAATTGCTAATCGGGGAGCAATTTCAGCTGTTATATATTTGGAAAGCTACCCCCTTTGCAGCATTGATTATGACAGGCCTCCCACATCCATATTTCATCAAGATGCTTCAGATCTATTGTGTATTATATATTTGTGATTGTTGTAGAGAGTACTAGAAAAGAATTACACCATGGGTGTGTTCGTAGAATCACAAAGAGCCAATTATAATTTAGTTTCCATACACGACAGGAAACATCTAAAATCAGTATTTTTATTGTTGCAGAATAACTGCAGCGTCACACTCTGATGTTTCCAGCAGCGTGCTCAGGCTGAATTTCCTCTAAATGTTCTTTTCAGTGGATGCATTGAAAGCAGCAGGGAAGGGGACGCAGTGAATACTGATACGAATCAATTCACGAGAGGTCATCAATGCAACAGCAATTTCTGTTATCACTACTCTTTCGACAGCGATATAGAAACTAGAATGTAGCCAACTGAACAGTAATTATAAACAAGAAGCAGCTTTTGAAAATGAATTCATTCACAATGTATGTGCGACTTTTTGGGGTTGCAGCATAGTGGGGGGGGTTATCCCAGCCACTAGTCCGTATCATCCAATGTGTACAAAGCAGAACGGGGAAATCAGATAGCCCTTTGTTGACTCGCAGTAAAACTTGCCAGCATCGCACTAGTCCACTGGGCATAAACACAACAAAACTTTCTCTGAGGTGTATAAAAGCCAAAAAAAAGTCTGGCAAAGACTTCACTGCAGCAGCCAGTTAGATCAGTTGAAACAACAGTAACTGTCTCCTGGGTACTTTATTTGTCTATATCACTGAGAAAGGGATCACGCAAAGCTATAAATCTTTATTTTGTCGTTGAGGCTTACATTACAGAACTTTTCAAACTTTTACAACTCGGGACCAAACTGAGTAGATCTAGCTTTTTCCCTCACAAGATGCAGGCTCATAAAAACATGCTGGCACTCCTGTCATAACTCCCAACTTTATTATTTAAGATATACTGATAACTCGTAAATTATCCAATACGGAGAAGGTGCAGTTCTCATCAAAATTTTACTTGAGCGTCCAAGTTCACCTTAGAGCACTTTGCAAAAAAGGTTTAATATAAATAAAGAGTTAAATTTTATTACCTCCGCCAAGGCCAAAGGACGTTATGTTTTCACTGGCGTTGGTTTGTTCGTTTGGAGGTTTACTCCAAAAGTCCACGGTGGATTTGAATTACATTTTTTTGGAGGGGTAGGGTGTGGCACAATGAACAATCCATTAGATTTTGGTGGCGATCCGGATCTTGATCCTGCTTCGGGAATTTATTTAATAACTCCGCTCAGCCTGTGCATTAACACCACAGGCTTTAAGACATGCGCAGTGTAACGGATGACGCGTTCATCATGCGTCACCCTGCCTCTTTCCTTCTGCCTGCAGAGAGAGGGACAGAGAGAGAGCAGAGGGTGGAGGGAGGGGGGAACACCTGTAGATTTGGCATTTTTCACATTAAACTCGGTGAAATTACAGTTGAGTTCGACCAAAGCACACTTGTTGATTGTTGGAAAGAGTAACGACGACGGTTTAGGTGAGTTTTACTTTGTTTCTGTCCAGTTTGAATGAAGTGTTTTACGCTGCTCCGCTACGTACAGCTAATCTCAACATAAACAAAGTTACACGTGGATGATGGCGTAAGCTGCACGGAGAGTGGGGGCAATCGTACTCGGGTAGTTTGGCGGAGGTCTGCGCTCTCCGAGTGCCATTCTAGTTAATATATTAGAATTGTAAACATCGAAAGAACCTGCCTTTTGTTGAGGGGTATTTCACCACGCATACAAAATCTGAATTAGAATAGCTTCACCCCAATTTTGTGGACTTTAGGTCAAACTATCAACCTGTTGCAGCTTGGAATATAACAGCAGTGATACATTAACATGAGCCTGACCTCCTGTGAGAGAAGGCAGCAGGCTGAATTCCTTATATGAATAATAGAAAGAGAAAAAGTTGAATGTTTGGATTATAATATAGCCAGTATTGGGAACGTTTATAGTATAACACCAGGCTGACTCTCGCCCCAATGTCACATCTAATGCTTCTTATCTTCACAGTGGAACATTTTGTAACCTTTTGTGTCTTAAGATGATAAGTCGTTTTGTTCTAGACGTGCTTCTGCTCTATTTGAAAGGATTTCAACGTTAAAAGTGTCTGACATTGTGAGACTTGAATATTGGGAGGAACCAAAGCCTCCTCCAGAGTCCCATTAGTGAGTTTACCAGGGCGATTGTTTACTGTGTGACACCAGAGTGACTCTCGCAGAGGAGCTTTCTGATGTCACATTCTGGCAAAGCTTTTCAGAGAAGCTCATGCATATGTTATTATTTAATAAATTCAGGTTTTGTTGTGCAGTCAAATACTTGGGTTTGGCATTTTTATTTGTAAGGTGAAGATCCCCCATGAGAATGTAACAAAGCTTGATGCTTTAGCTGTTGTGGGGAACACTTAGGATGTAACGCCACAGGGGAATTTCCTGCTCCAAGATGTGCTGTCCCACTTTGCCTTTCTAAATGGGATTATAAAAACTGTACAAGCAAGAAACACGTCCAGAATAAATGCTAAGAAATCAGAGAAAACTAACACATGAAATAAATGCTCCTTCCAAGTTTTCCAACCTTACGTAATAGCACTCTACACTTCATTCATGGCTCTGTACCCTTACAGAGGTTAAACTAAATACCATATTAGGAGTGTGTCCATGTTGAAAGGGCATCAGCCTCAATGTGTGACCACAAAGTAACTTCAGACATCCAAGCTAAAATGAAAGGATTAACTGAACCTCAGGTTAAGCTCTTTTCCAGGACAATCTGAAAATGTGTTTTAATAACACTGAATTTGTTCAATTTGAATGGCCTATAAATATTGCGATAGATCAAAGCCATCATCATGTTATTATATATCATGTTATTATTATACGTCATAAAACCAGACCCTATACAGGATTGTCATAAAGTCGGTATGAATGTGCTTCTAAAGTTAAAGCTCTAGTTTCATATTGACGTGTTCTCTTCAAACCACAGCGTCATGGAGAAGACATTAAATGGCGGAGATGGCATTAAACACCTTGAGGCAACTAAAATACAGACTGTGAAAAACTTAACAGTCTTATTGTGAAAAACCCAACAGTCAGGAAGAATGCACCTGTGTTTTCTATAAACTGTCTAAAAGTAAAACCAAACATAAAGGTCTGATTGGAGGCATTTGTTGGCAGACTTTGAGGTTGGACAACAGCCAGTAGAAGTAGCAGATGCAACAGTTTGGTTTCCGTCAGTAGCCTGTATGTTAATTGTATTATAAAATAACAGTCGTACTCGGTCGGTTTAGTCTGGAGACTCGCAGGAAATTCCTCAGGTCATTTAGAAAGGGCTTGTGCAAAACAAAGTTCAACCTACAATTATGAAAGTGTAGCTAATATTTAATATACTGACTGTTTTCATCTGTGTCTCTCAGGGGTTGCCGGGTAATAATGGACCACAGGGACGCCAAGGACCTCATGGACCTGTTGTAAGTCTTTTTTTTATATTATTCTCAGCATCCTTTTGTCTGTCAGATCACCCAGATACATGGACCTGACTGATCCTTCTGCTTACTGTCTCTTTCTTTTACCGCCTCTCTTTCTCTCAGGGTGCCCCGGGAGCACCAGGAGCTCTAGGACCTGGTGGGTCAGCAGGGTCCCAAGGAGATCAAGGACTTCCTGTGAGTGAAAATCTTTTGTTTTATTTTGTTAAGATTGATGTGATAAAAAACCTCTGATACTGAATGTGCTTGAGACACAAGAACTCTAATAAAAGGCATGTTAAAAGTCAACGTAACTTATCCTAATTAAATATGAAACAACGAGGACATGACCTCTCCACTACATCCTCCTTCTGATTTCTCCTCTTTAGATGTTTATCTCCTATCATGCCTCCCTAAATTTACAGGAGAACAACAATCTCATAACTGCGTCACAAGGTTACAGATTTGTTTAAATATAAATAGCAATGTGGTTCGTTCCAACGCTGACGAGGAACTCATGCTTCACAGATTGTTTATTCTTCTCCTTTTTGTCCTGCTCCACTTTCTGATCTCCCTCCTCTTGACTGGAAACAGCCTGTTAGTATTGGACGCAGTCCTCATAATAACACATGTTTCCTTTAGTCATGAGTAAGTTTTGCTAATAAGGCTTATCTTTTTAGGATATCCAAAAGACAAATCTCATAAGGTGACATACTGTAGTACTTAAGGAATAATAATTCATCTTTTGTAGGGCTGACTCGAATGAAGCATGGTATTTTTATATATAAGTATGTAATAATGTATAAATCCCAAAATAGCCCATGAAATAAATAATATTCCCACAACATTATTCATTATTCATATCCAACATTAATTATTATTAGTTATTCTCATACGGATGTCGCTGTTTGTTGTCGGTACCGGGCACTGAAACAGGGGAGATGGAGACGGACAGACAGACAGAAGAACATGTCAGCCTGTAGTGCCGCGTCGCTCCGCGAAGCTTCGAATACCTTCAAATATTTCTCACCGAAGCTTTGAAGCCCAAATATTGGTATTTGGGACAGCCCTAATCTTTTGAAAATCAATATATGAAAGTTCAACTTTGATTCTAAACGTACAGTAAGTCAGTTTGTTAAGCCCTGCAAAAGAAAAAAGATGTACAAGTAACACAAGCACAGAGAAGGATGCGCAGGAGAAGATGTTGGGTTCCAAACTTTGTGTAATGCTAACAGGAACAGATGATACTGTGATGGCGGTGACAGCTAATCTAGTCTTGGGTCAGCTCTGCAGGCCAGCAGCAAAGTTTGGCTCAGAGAGGCAGCGCTATAAATCACTTACCGACACTCTCTCCCCCTCACACACACACACACACACACACACACACACACACACACACATACAAAGAATAAAAAAACAGTGAGCGATCACATCTGCCTCATCTATGAGATGTAGAGGACACAGACACTCGTATGAATGTATGCACATGCAGCGAACACACAAACGTGGACAAAAAAGTTTAATCAAATCTCACTTTCTTGAGCAATAATCTCCTATACATCTTAAACTTTTAGTTTTAAACTTCACCTCAACATTAAATTGCTGATTCAGTCCCCGTTCTGCCCCCTGCAACCCTTCACCAGGTTTCTGCTGCAATGAGAATATTTTTCCTCTTAAACAAGTAGGTTTTTTTTTATCTGAAATAGCAGCCATTTAAATCTGCAGGGAAATTTTTGCATTTTGTTTCATCATGTTGTAGCTGACCTTAAGACGTGGAAGTCACTCCGAGCAGTTTTGTTGAGGTGGACACAAAAGTGCCGCACATCTGTCCCACTGCACTGAGGAATTCGCTGAAGGACAGTGGATTTATACCAACCAAGGCAAGATAAGAATGTAAAGATGCAGAGTAGCAGGACTCTTCAATTCCATGAGCTCAGGTCATAGCGTCTAATGTGAAATCCAAAACTGTTCTGTTTTAGGAATGACATGATTCATCTGGAAATGTTATGCTCTATCTATCAAGATCAATATTCAGAAAACTTCATAATACGGAACAGAACGAAACATATTGTATTTGGATCTTATTATCAGGCTTTTGCAGAGTGGTCAATGGTTCCAAGTTGTCAAGATCTTGAGGAAGCAGAATTGACAGATGTCCCTTGTCGATAGCAGCAGAATCCACCTTGGATTGGTCATTACATTTGTTTTACTTTTGCACTGACTGTTTCATATACCTCTATATATACAGTTGGCCTCACAAGTCTTATCAAGTTGTTGTAACACTTGATGTCCGGAGTGTGTGGCAATGATTCCAATGAGTGTCTGACCTGGACAAAGTACCGTTTCTGAATGTGGTTTCCAGTGACTCGACCACCTGAGGGTTTTCTTTAAATTTATCTTGCTTGACTTGGGAGCAAGCCACCTTATGTTTGCCAGTTACAAAAGAAAAAAGCAGCAATCTTCTTGTGACTGTTATATCAGTCCACACTGAAGTGCTGTGCAAGAGGAAAGTCATCATAAACTTACCTCCCTCGGCGGACGAACTGTAAAACATTTTGAGTGAAAAAACATTGACTCTGACAGACTCTACATATACAGGGCACTATGGGAAGATAGTTTTGATAAAATAATAAAAGAAATTGGATTTATATGAGAAATATTCTTGTCTTTTTCACACTCTGATACTTAGTTTGACTCCCACACAGTTTGATTTGGTTTTCCCATGTCACCCTGATAAGACAGTAGACATTTATATGCCCAGGAAGACTCCAGAGACCCAGACAGACTCACAGAGGAGGTCCAGGAGAAGACTTTTATTGTGGAGACCTGCACTCCAATTCAGCGGCTGTGTCAAATGTTGGCACAGGCTTTCTATCATCTGCAATATAGTACAGATACTCTATGATATGCCAGGCCTGCCGACACATTTTCTCATCCTTCTCTATCCACCAAACACAGCCAGTCAGTCGGTGGTCAAGGACATTTTCCCCCAAGATAAACAAGCTTTTATTCAAAAGCTGTAACAACATCAAACTGATATTTATCATATCAGCACATGTTTTCTGTGGCCAGGAAATAGTTGTCTTTTATTTGCCTCTGGATCACAATGCGTTACACTGTGATATGCATTCGCCGGCTTTATGTGCTTGGCAGGTTTTTGTGTGTACGCGTGTGTTGTGATCAGATATGCATCTGTGTGTTTTACAGTGTTGGCAGTAGCAGAAAGGCAGCGCATCCAAGGCCCAGAATTGCTCTCTGTTTGTGGGCACACATGCTGTGGGGCTTATGTGTGTGTTGTCTTTAGGACACTAAGAACGTGGACACAAATTTAAATGCATTTAGTCATACCAGCTGTTAGATCAGAGAAGAAAAACGTGTGCGCATATGTGTGTGTGATGAAGAGGCATAAGGAAAAGGAGAGAGATGGAGAGTAATGAGGTGGAGACATTAAAGGCGAGAGGCTATTTCTGAGTACACATCCCAGTCCAATGTTTATTCTCCTCCTGTGCTTTTATGTTCCAGGGTCCTGCTGGTACCAAAGGCGATAAGGGAGAAAGAGTAAGTCATTCCACTCACGCACTTCAACCACTGTTTAGAGCAAATCATGTTTTACTGCTCCAGTTTGTAGTGGAAATATTGTTATTTTGCTGAAGTAAAACTCAGACTATTACTCACTAATGCTTCACACCCTTGTTTTTAAGAAACCAAATTACCCTCAAGTACACAACATTCACTTTATTTCTCTCTTTCACTCCCTCAAACTTGTTTAGAGCAAACCAAATCAGTGTTCTTGGTTCAAATTTGCAGCTGAGCAGGGTCTGTATTTTTGCTGACACAGTAGCCAGGCCATCACTGCCGGGGGCTTGAGAGACACGCACCTTGCAAACTTGAATCTAACATGTCATTTCTGTTTCTGCCCCATTTTATCGACTGTGAGGGACATTTGTACCTCGCTGCAGTTCATTTTTGTAGAAGGACTCAACATGAAAGTCTCTAAAAAAAAAATGACAGGGACTTCTCCTCTTTGTTGTGCATTATGTGGGGTGGCCCTGTTGCAGATGAAGCTGGTTAGAATCTTTCAATGTGCATCTACCCTAAAATCCATTTCACAGTAATTTAAACGGTAATAATTGAACGAGGGAAAAGTAAACGTTCTCTACAAAGCTTTTTTCTCTAATATATTTTTGCGATATACACAGTAATAGATGTCACATCAAATTAGTGCATGATTGATTGATGCTTAGTACAAGGCAAAAGAGGAGACTGCTAGCTGAATTCATCATAAACATCAGTTAATCAGTGAGACCTTTTTGATTTAAGATGCATGTATGGCTTTTAAAGTTGTGACCAACTCAGCTTTATCTTCTTAAAGGAACAGTGTGTACCATTTCAGGGGATCTATTAGCAGAAAATATAATATCATATTCAGAACTATGTTTTCATTAGTGTATAATCACCTGAAACTAAGAATCGTTGTGTTTTCGTTACCTTAGAATGAGCCCTTCATATCTACATAGGGAGCGGGTCCTCTCCACGGAGTCCGCCATGTTGCTCCGCAATGTTTCTACAGTAGCACAGAACGGACAAACCAAACACAGGCTCTAGAGAGAGCCTTTCACATATTTATGTTACCTGAAGGCCACCGTAGTTCTCCAACACGCTTGTGAAACTGCAGTAAAGTGAGCCGCAGAGTAAAAAACGTGGTACCGCCAGCTGCCATCGGACTTCCTAAAGTAGTGTTATTATGCCTCTGAGCGAGGCGAATGGCGTTACCACAGTTTAGCATTCGGCGGCTCACGTTACCGCTGTCTTGGAAAAGGAGGAATGAGCAGAGGGGTACTCAGTTGGTTTGCCACTAGATGCCACCAAATCCTACACACTGTCCCTTTAAAAGACTCCATTACACTCAACCAATAAGGGTCTAGTGCCAATTCAACTTGAAATCCATATCTTTTCAATGGAATATTATTTTGAAGGGGTTTTCCAGTGAGCTCGTATTTTACTTCTGTAAAGTCTGGGAACTAAAGTAATCATCAAAATCAAAGCAATATATTGACTTTTCTTCCCTAGTATGGGTCAAGAGCCAAAATCGCTGGATGTACTACACTCCCCATAATGCAATTCTACAGTGCCTTTCATTAGACCCTCCTCTTGCCTCCTAAATGCCCACTTTCAAACCGCTTTGGAAAGCTCCTCCAGAAACACAGAAGATAGTATTCAACTGTTTTCATGGGTTGTGTAGTACTCCTTGTGACAAGTATACTGAACTTTGAGGTTGGGATTTAAAAACTATCAGTTACAATTTAAGTCACTTTATTCCAAAAAAGGTCCAAAAGTTAGAAACCTTTTCAAGTTCAACTCAATTCCAACTCTAGTTTCAGGTCACTCGAAGCAAAGTTAGATATTAAGTACAGTGTGGGAGCCAAGTTTAGTATATATGTTTTAGTTCAATAAATAAGCACAATCTGTATTTTATGTAGGTGAGATAAATAAGTGATTTCATTGAATAAGTTAATTCATAGTAATTAATATGTTAAAAGGTTAAAAGTAATTTAATGATCATTTGATTTAATTCATCTTGATGTAATGTCTTTGTGTGTTACTTTGTAAAGGCAACACTATATAAGCTTTCTGTTAGACCGGTGAGTAGGTTACCGTCACTTTAAGAGAAATAGGCTTCTTGTGCTCATTGAGGTAAAAACAGTGGTTTGTTCAGTTGAGACTCAAGTTAAGGACCGAGCCACACGGTTTTCTTACTGTAGTACAGTTTGCTAATTAGGAGAACTTAGCTTTTGAATACTCCTGTAAGAAGATACTACAAAACTGTGGAATAAAGATTTTTGTTTTTATCCTTTTTTACAACGGAGTCCTGTGGAAGTTTTTCCTTCTCAAGTAAATGTACACGAGTAAATCCAAGGTGATCGTTGAGCTTCAACCCCCCACATTGTAAGAAAACCTGCTCCACTTGGACTAATGGACATTTGTGGAAGGATTTGGAACCTCAAGGAAAAAGGAGTTACAACTACTCCAAGATAAAGTGGTTGTGAGTAAAGACATTCACAGCTCTGGTAAAAAGTGCTGTGTCACTCCATGTGGACGAAGCTACTAGCATAACTGGAGCCCACAAGCTAATTCCCATGTGTTAGCTAACGGACTAACCCTGACATCATCGAGAGAAATATACTGTTTCTTGCTGTTAGCCATGCTACTTTGAGGACGGTGATTATCATTAAAAGACTCTGAACTGTTTCACATCAAGCTAATTTAAGCTTGTTTGCTTAAAGAATGGAGGAAGAAGACGAAGATACAGCTACAGTTGTGGATGCTGCTAGGGTGGTGAAAGTCACAGCTAAGGCAATGGAGGAAAAGTTGCAACGCGCTATTAGCTCACGGAAGGCCAAGCTGGCTAAGCTAACAGGTAAAGCAAATCAGATACAGCGATTAATGGACGACGGTGATGACACTAGCTTAACAGTTATTCAAACCAAATTAATGGTCGAGTTAAGCACGCTATTTGAAGAGTTTGGTGAATTGAATTACAATGTTAAAGGGATACTCCGACAAATCTCTGAAGAAGAAATGAACCAAGATCAAGCTAACTGGTTTATACCTAAGGCTGATGCCTACATGGATTTTGTCGTGAGAGCTAAGGCTTGGATGGATGAGGCTCATCTACGCATTGTAGAAGCTACAGAATGCAACGAAGAGGTGCAGCCATCAGATAGTGTATCCATTGCATCTTTTTCATCAGTAAAGCATGGTTCCAAGACTTCTGTGCGTTCTTCCCGTGCATCATCTACTGCTTCATCTACTCGCTTAAAGGCAGAGTTGGAAAGAGCTACATTATTAGCGCAAGCGTCTGCTCTAAAACAGAGACAGATTTTAGAGGAAAAGGAAGCCAAAGTAAAAAGAGAAAAAGAGGAGCTAGAGATACAAACTGCTTTAGCAGCATCTGATGCTAAAATTAAGATCTTGAATGAGTTTGAAGGACTACGTCTCTCATCTAGGGCATCAAGTCGTGATGGAATGAACTCCTATTTCATTTCCGCCAAAGCTACAGATATGCCAGCTCACAGGCAACCAAAGCATGCCTCGCCCACAGACAGGCAAATGGCACAGAGTAATGACATTCGACACAATGTCCAAAGATCAACTGCTGCAACTACTCAACCGCAGACAGAAATGGCTGAAGCTTTGCAAGGAGTTACTGAAATGTTGACTAAGCAGCAAAGACTAGCTACTCTGCCTCCTCAGAATATTCCTGTGTTCAAGGGAGACCCCCTAGAATATCAGCTGTTCATCAGGGCGTTCGAACACGGAGTAGAGGACAAGACAGAGAGCAGCAAAGACCGGCTCTACTTTATGGAGCAGTACACCAGTGGACAGCCCAGGGAGCTAGTTAGAAGCTGTCTCCATATGGAACCCGAGCGCGGCTATCGTGAAGCCAAGAGACTTATGGCAGAACATTTTGGAAACGCCTACAAGATTTCAGTGGCATATATCAACAAGGTACTGAACTGGCCTACCATCAAGTCAGACGACGGAGAAGCTCTCCATTCTTTCGGCCTCTATCTCACAGGATGTCGTAATGCTATGTTTGACATGGAGTACATGGAAGAGTTAGAAAATGCAGCTAGCTTGCGTGCTATCATTGTCAAACTCCCGTACAAGCTGAGGGAAAGGTGGAGAAGCGTAGTCTGTGGCATTCAGGACAGAGAAAGGCGCAGAGCCAAGTTCAATGACCTTGTGGACTTTGTCAACAAGCAAGCGAAGGAAGCCTTGCATCCACTGTTTGGTGACATAAAGGACTTTGCCTCAAAGAGCCAAGCTAAAGGGCAAGTGGACGAGAGGTTGCACAGGAGAAGTGGTAGCAACAGAGGCTTCACCACAGCTGCAACTATCGCCAGTAACCAAGCAGTGAGTCCCAAGTCTAAACCAGAACGTAAAATCACCGGCAGCCTAGTCTGTGCATTTTCCACACCCTGTCTCTTCTGTCAGGGTGGAGAACATGCTATGGAACAGTGCAAGAAGATGAAGAAGTCTCTTCATAAAGAAAAGATTGACTTCTTGCGAGCAAAAGGTCTGTGCTTCAGCTGTCTGAAACAGGGGCACATGAGTAAATCATGTAAGGAGAGAATGAGCTGCCAAGTCTGCATGCAGTCACACCCTACAGTGTTGCACATGAAGGCCAAAAACAATGGTACTAACAAGGAGGTAAAGTCTGAAGGGCAGTCACAGGAAAATGAAGAAAGACTGACAGAATCGGTCGTAAGTGGGTTTGTGGGTACAAATACAACAACTTGTGGAGCAACAAGTGCTGAGACCACGGAGAGCATTTTAGCAATAGTCCCAGTTCAAGTCAAGACCAACAAGGGCCAAAAGGTCAAAATGACTTACGCTTTCCTTGACCCTGGCAGTACCGCCTGCTTCTGTACTGAGGAGCTAATGAAAGAGCTCAGCCTGACAGGCAGAAAGACACAAATCTTACTTAAGACCATGGGGGAGAAAAAGATCGTTAACAGCCGCATGGTTTCTGGCTTGGAAGTGAGCAGCTTAGGCTGCAACGATTTTCTCAGGCTCCCAGATACATACGCCCAGAGGACCATTCCAGCAACTAAAGGTAACATTCCTTTGCAAGAGGACGTCGACAAGTGGCCTCACCTTCAGCAGGTGTTACTCCCGAAAATAGATGCAGATATAGGACTGCTTATTGGGACTAATGCGCCCAAGGCTATG
Organism: Adelosebastes latens; assembly: GCA_916700685.1. NCBI lineage: Eukaryota > Metazoa > Chordata > Actinopteri > Perciformes > Sebastidae > Adelosebastes > Adelosebastes latens. The sequence continues at coordinate 4,071 of CAKAKR010042993.1, read as the reverse complement.
GAACCCTGGCAGGTCATTGCCAGTGTAAATGATGGTCCATATGCTGTAAGAACACGGCTTGGCTGGACTGTCAATGGACCTCTCCGGGAAGACACTGGTCACAGTGCAACAAGTGGGCTGATACAGGTTTCAGCCAACCGTATATCAGTTACAAGACTGGATGAACTCTGGAGTCAGCAGTTTAAGAATGACTTCCCTGAGTGCGAGCAAAACGAGAAGCTGGAGATGTCCAGAGAAGATCTTCAGTTCCTTGACATCGCCTCACAGTCAGCTAGACTTATTGAGGGACATTACAGCATTGCCCTGCCATTGAGGAACAAGGACATGAAGATGCCCAACAACCGTAAGGTAGCTGAGCAACGGGCTCTGAACTTAAGGCAGAAGTTTGTGAAGAATCCAAAATTTCATGCAGAGTACTCGGCATTCTTGGGTGGCATGATTGAAAGGGGTTATGCCGTGAAGGTACCCAGGAAGGACATCAACCGTGACGATGGTAAAGTTTGGTACCTGCCGCACCACGGGGTTTATCACCCCAAGAAGCAGAAGATCAGAGTGGTCTTTGATTGCGGAGCATCTTACCAGGGCACCACTCTGAATGACCAGTTACTACAGGGACCAAATCTCACCAGCACCCTCCTTGGTGTCATCACCAGGTTCAGGCAAGAGGAAGTGGCAGTCATGGCCGATGTGGAAGCGATGTTCCACCAGGTGAAGGTGCCAGATGAGGACTCTGACCTTCTCCGGTTCCTCTGGTGGACATCAGGCGATATCAGTCAGGAGTTGGTGGAGTACAAGATGGTGGTGCACTTGTTTGGTGCTACCTCCTCGCCTAGCTGCGCCAGCTACGCCCTGAGGAAATGTGCAGAGGACAGCAGAGATCAGTCCAACGTCCAAGCAGTTGACACGGTGCTGCACAACTTCTATGTGGATGACTGCCTTAAATCAGTCCAATCGGAAGAAGAGGCAGTGTTGTTGTACCACACCTTGCGAGCTGTATGTGGAAAGGGTGGCTTCAGACTCACCAAATGGGTAAGCAACAGCAGGGCTGTGCTATCTGCTATCCCCGAAGAGGAAATGGCAACAGAGGTTAAAGACCTTGACCTGGATAGGGATGCGCTTCCCATAGAGAGAGCTTTGGGAGTTCATTGGTGTATCCAGTCTGACAGCTTCAGGTTCAAGATCATCATGCCTGACAAAGCACCCACCAGGAGAAACATCCTATCCATTGTGAGCTCTGTTTATGATCCATTGGGTATCTTGGCACCAGTCATGCTCCAAGTGAAGGGAATCCTGCAAAAGCTCTGCAGACTGAAGCTAGGCTGGGATGTCCCGATACCTGATGAGCTTGCATGTGAGTGGTTTGCTTGGAAGACAGAGCTTCACCAGCTAGAGGACATCAGAGTCTCTAGGTGTTTCAAGCCTGCAGGCTTTGGTGAAGTAGTAATGAGCCAACTGCACCACTTTGCTGACGCTAGCGAAGAAGGTTACGGGACAGTTAGCTACTTGCTACAGAAGAACAGCAGCAACGAAGTCCATTGTGCATTTGTCATGGGGAAGGCCAGAGTGGCTCCACTCAAGCCCATGACTATCCCACGCATGGAGCTCACCGCCGCCACCATGGCTGCCCGCATGGACAAGATGTTGAAATCGGAACTGCAGCTGCAACTCCAACAGTCAGTGTTTTGGTCAGATAGCACAACTGTGCTGAGGTATATCAGAAACAGAAAGAGCAGATTCCGCACTTTCGTCGCTAACCGAGTGGAAACCATCTTGAAAACCTCTGAACCATGTCAGTGGAGATATGTTAACACTTCACTGAACCCTGCAGACTACGCATCAAGGGGACTCAAGGCAGATAAATTCATCCGAAGCCACACTTGGTTACAGGGGCCGGACTTTCTCACCGAGCCTATGGAAGACTGGCCTGAGAACTTGGACCACCCTGGGGACCTAACCACGGAGGACCCAGAGGTTAGGAACGCCGTGGTCGGTGCTACTGCAGCGGAAGACCAAAGGGATGCAGTAATGGAGTTTATGCAGTACTTCTCTTCCTGGATTCGCCTTAGGAAAGCAGTCGCTTGGATGCTTAAGGTTAAGAGCACTCTGCTGAGCCTGTGTCATAAGAGGAAAGAGTTGAGCGCTACTCTCTCTCCACTCGAGGTCAATAAGGAGATGAGGAACTTCAAGACAAGACTCTTGAGAGCAGACTCTCATAAGCTCACAGTGGAGAATCTTAAGGAAGCAGAGCAAGAGATCCTTCGCTACTGCCAAAGAAAGACATTCTCCAAAGAAATCTCTGCACTTCAAAGGTGTGAAGGCGTAAAGAGAAGCAGTAGCCTTTTCAAGCTTAATCCAGTCCTCCAAGAGGGAATCCTCAGAGTAGGAGGAAGACTCAGCAGGGCCGCTATGCCTGAAGAGTCAAAGCAGCCAGCTATCCTGGACAAGGATCTTCATGTCGCAAAGCTGATCCTCAGAGAAATCCATGAGAACCTGGGTCACAGCGGACGCAATCATGTGCTCTCCAAGTTACGATTAAAGTATTGGATCCCTGGAGCAAACTCGGCTATACGGAGTATCCTATCCAAGTGCCAGGTTTGTCGACGCACACATGGAGCTCCAGGGAAACAACAGATGGCCGACCTACCTCGAGATAGAGTCCTGCCAGACGAGCCTCCGTTCACCAACACTGGAGTGGACTACTTCGGCCCGTTCGAAGTAAAACGTGGAAGAAGTACGGTGAAAAGGTACGGCGTCATTTTTACATGCCTGGCAGTCCGTGCAGTACACTTAGAGGTAGCGTCTTCACTGGATACGGACTCCTTCATAAGTGCTCTTCGTCGCTTCATAGCTAGAAGAGGCCAGGTGAAAATCCTCCGCTCAGACAACGGAACAAATTTCGTTGGAGCTGAGCGTGAACTGAAAAGAGCCATCGAAGAGTGGAATAGCTCTAGGATTGAGAACACTCTATGTCAGAGTGGCATCCAGTGGATGTTTAATCCTCCTACTGGCTCCCACCATGGAGGAGTCTGGGAGAGGATGATCAGGTCTGTAAGGAAGATCCTGAGCTCCACCCTGAAGCTACAGATACTTGATGAGGAGAGCCTATACACCCTGCTGTGTGAGGCAGAGGCCATCATCAACAGTAGGCCTATAACCAAGGCGTCTAGCGATCCAAATGATCTGGAGGCGCTTACGCCTAACCACCTCTTGCTCCTCAAGACCAAGCCATCTCTACCTCCAGGCCTGTTCGATAAGCAGGATCTCTATGCACGTAGGAGGTGGAAACAGATCCAGTATATGGCAGACATATTCTAGAAGCGATGGATAAGAGAATATCTACCACAGCTGCAAGAGCGCCACAAGTGGTCCCGTCCATCTCGCAACTTCGCCATTGGAGATGTTGTGTTGATCGTCGATGACTCAGCACCACGCAACTCCTGGGTCATGGGAAAGGTCATCCAGACAGTCCCAGACAAGTTTGGCCTGGTACGTCAAGTCCGTATCAAGACAAAGACCAGCACACTGGATAGGCCTATCACGAAGATCTGCCTCCTCCAGGAAGCTGAATGAGGCAGTACTCATACTGTCCTATATCCAGGTGCTACAGTATGTGCTGGTAAACTCTGGCACCCAATGTAGTAGTTGAGGTAAACGGTAAATCAAGCAACAAAGAATGAAGACTGCTTACACAGAGGGACTTTAATTTCTTTGGTTCCACATGTTTTATATTTTGGTAATTGTCTCCAGTTAAGAGCACAATTAGGGGCCGGTATGTGGGAGCCAAGTTTAGTATATATGTTTTAGTTCAATAAATAAGCACAATCTGTATTTTATGTAGGTGAGATAAATAAGTGATTTCATTGAATAAGTTAATTCATATTAATATTAATATATTAATATGTTAAAAGGTTAAAAGTAATTTAATGATCATTTGATTTAATTCATCTTGATGTAATGTCTTTGTGTGTTACTGTGTAAAGGCAACACTATATAAGCTTTCTGTTAGACCGGTGAGTAGGTTACCGTCACTTTAAGAGAAATAGGCTTCTTGTGCTCATTGAGGTAAAAACA
>CAKAKR010042992.1:0-12053 GCA_916700685.1 Adelosebastes latens | reverse complement strand
CACATGACCGGAGCACAGCCAATAGGAACGCTCTCTCTCTCTGAAATGACCTGTGATTGGTCAAAGTCTCCCGTCACGGGCTAGATTTTCTAAAGCCTAAAAACAGAGCCATGAGGAGGAACAAAAGTCTAGTTATCTCTCAGAACACTTGAATTACAATATGCTGAAAGATTATTATGGAATTTTTGCCCAATGATGAATTAAGAATGTGAACCACTGTCATATGCGTACTACCACTACAGGTGATCTGTCGGATGTTGTTATTTCAGCGAGGCAGACCTATGGAATTTGAATCATTTATATTATAATATTAATCATTAATTGGTCAACTTGAATAATTGCATCAAAAAACTGAATTTTTGTCACATAATTTGAATTTGTATTGTTTAACTCTAATAATTGCATTGAAAAACTGAATCTGTATAGCATGATTTGAAATTGAATTTATTAGTTTGGAACTGGATTCCAATAAACTTGAAACTGAATGTAATATTATGAAACTGAAACTGTATAAAATCCAACTCTCTATACTTCCACATTCAGTTCTCACAATTCAAATGCACTTCTTGGAATTCAATTTCACTTTACTGAGACACGTCCGGTCGTCGAGGAAGAGCAATCGAGTACAGATTCACAGAACTCCTATCCGTGTAGCTACGATTTGATTGATGGTTTATTGGATTAAATCCTGAATCCAAATTGGCAGAGAGGAAGGAGAATTACATCGATAAATGGACCAGAAACCAATTATTAATCATTGAGAAAAGTATTAACTGTCTTTCTAAATATTGTTTATAGATGCTTTACAAAGTATTGATTAACCGTTTAACAAGGTATTATAATCATCAGTTGCAATTTTATAATAGCCATCCAAATAATATTTATAGATGCTTTACAAACCAATTAATAAGTGTTACGAATATCTATCTCTATAATGTTTATAGATGTATTTTAAACAAATGTCTTAACGATTTACAAATAATTTCGTAATCATTAACAGATAATTAATACAGTATTAGTATATTAAATATTGTGTGCAACTATAAACTGTTAAAATAACATAAATGGCAGAAATGATCAGACACAATACATCAGAAAGGTGTGTCGACCATCTGACAAGCAGTCGTGACGGAGTGTACTGGCCACTTTACGTGCTGTTGACTCATCATGTCTGGTGTTAATTTGTGGCTAGACCAGGGGTCTGTAGTAAGTAGTCATTTTACGTGTTATTTTCTTTTTTTCTCATAAAGTTATGACTTTATTTTCGTAATATTACGACTTTTTTTCTCGTAAAGTTATGACTTTATTCTCGTAATATTAAGACTTTTTTTCTCGTTAAGTTATGACTTTATTTTCGTAATATTATCACTTTTTTTCTCGTAAAGTTATGACTTTATTCTCGTAATCTGATTTTTTTCCCTCAATGTGGCCCTAATACTCCGTCGTACATTTGTATTTGGGCCCTCACTGCATTAGACTTATATACTATATACTTAGACTATAAACTGTGTTACCTTCATCACAATGCTGAAATGTTTTGCGGCTCCAGACAGATTTTTTTTTGTCTAAAATGGCTCTTTTGATAGTAAAGGTTGCTGACCCCTGGTCTAGACCAAACAGAGTTTATGATGGTGAAAAAGCTCAGTTTTGGTCTCATCAGACCAGAGAACCTTCTGGTAAACACTGACCCATATGTCATGTGAATCTTTTATTTAAAAAAAGAAAAAGGAAACTAATCCTGTGATACAACATTGTAAAACAACAGAACGACAGTCACTGGTGTGTTGATGTGTTACATCATGTCTGCCTGTGTGTGTTTCCTCCCTGCAGGTGTTACTTTGGAGAGAAAGTGGCTTTGTACTACCTGTGGCTGGGCTGGTATACCAGGCTGCTGGTCCCTGCTGCTGTTCTGGGTGTTGTAGTCTTCCTCTATGGACTCGCCTTTTTCAACACCAACCCTCTCATGTGAGTCAGATGCTGTGAAAGTGATATTATGCAGTAAATGATCTAAAATGTGGAGAACACTGGTCATTTTGCATTGACAGACCTTTGTTTATAAAGCTTTTTTGAAACTGTTTAGAATTGTCAAACGTACGACTTTGGGGAATTCTAGTGGTTCTATGAAAAAATACACCGGGCCTCATGCAAGAACATTTTCATATTCCTCTCATAAACCTCCCTGATTTTCTCTGTGAGGTTCGTTTGTTTGAGTTTTTCAAAGTCAGATTCACCAAACTATCGCTCGTTTTTGCCCCGTAGAGAAAGTCTGTTCATGATTCGTACGATAGGTCTGGACCACTTTTGAATTGTATTCGTACCTCAGAGAAAATTCAAAAAACAAGGAAAAAAATGACTCCTATGGGCCACATAAGAACAAATCTGTTTGTGTAATTGGTTCTTGCATGAGGTCCAATGTCTCTTGACTCCAGCCTCTACAACATCTCTTTCAGTGATGTTTCTTACATTCTTACAAACATGATTAACAACTATTCCTGTTAATCATGTTTGTTCTGGAAAAAAAAGCAGCAGCTGAATCACTGACACGACATGATGGAGCTTTTATTTCTATTTAACCCTTTAATCTTTGTCTCTGTCTCTTTGTGTCCTCAGTAAGGAGGTGTGTCAGTCCAGCATCATCATGTGTCCTCGCTGTGATAAGACATGTAAGGTGTGGCAGCTGTCAGACACCTGCACCTACGCTAAGGTGAACTCATCTCATGTTACTTCATTCAGTTGATTTGATCTCTTCAAGCAGCTGCTGTCAGTAGAGCCCTGCACGGGCCACAGACCTCCAGCCCTAGCCCGACCCCAGCCCAACAAAGTATGCAACTTTTCAGCCCGAGCCCGACACAATCACTTTACGCTCTCTGACGTGCACTCTCTCTGATATACACAAAAACACACGCACACAATATGTGCGTGAATGAAATGTGTATGTATAACATTTATAATATAATCAATATAACAATATTTCATACAGTGGCCTATATGTGCAGATGCTGTACCAAGTTACAGCTGCTGATATTGGAAGAAGGTAGCATTAAGGGTTACTGAACTTACCACAAAACCTGCTGGCACAAGCAGGATGCTGCTTATGTTTAGTTGTAAGTGAGTAAGAAGGGCGTTACCATCTACAGCAGTCCTTATATTTGAGTGATGGAGGAGGTTAGTCTGGACTTTAGACACAAACGTATTCCTGGTTTTATGAGAAGCTGGTTAATCTGTGTTTGTGTGGTATGTAACGTATTTATGATCTCCCGTCTTGATGGGATATATATGATGTGTTTGTGTCCACACAGGTCAGCCATCTGTTTGACAATGAGGGCACTGTGGCTTTCGCGATGTTCATGGCAATCTGGGGTGAGTGTCTGATATGAACTAATGTGATGTATCGTGATGTCTAATGTGTTCTACTCTGTTTAATCTAATGTGTTCTATTCTCTTTAATCTAATGTGTTCTACTCTGAGGTCTAATCTAATGTGTTCTATTCTCTTTAATCTAATGTGTTCTACTCTCTTTAATCTAATGTGTTCTACTCTGTTTAATCTAATGTGTTCTACTCTGGTGTCTGATCTAATGTGATCTACTCTGATGTGGAGTCCGTCTTTAACTGGTTGTCTCTGTGTGTTTTCAGCCACTCTGTTCCTGGAGCTGTGGAAGAGACACAGAGCCAGATATGTTTCTAAGTGGAAGGTCTATGACTGGTGTGAGGAGGAGGTACTGAAGACAAAACTGAGTCTAGATCCTGTGTAGTTATCTGTTGTGTTGCTTTGCAGCTCACTAATGGCATCCATTTCATTTTCCTTCAAATAACCAGGTGAAAGTCACATTGAAATGTATACAAAATATCCTGTTAATATGTAGTAAAATAGTATACACAATATCCTGTTAATATGCAGTAAAATAGTATACACTATATCCTGTTAATATGCAGTAAAATAGTATACACAATATCCTGTTAATATGTAGTAAAATAGTATACACAATATCCTGTTAATATGCAGTAAAATAGTATACACAATATCCTGTTAATATGCAGTAAAATAGTATACACAATATCCTGTTAATATGCAGTAAAATAGTATACACTATATCCTGTTAATATGTAGTAAAAGTATACATAATATAGAAAACCAAGTACTTTTCTGAAGAAAGTCCTCTCCTCTGCGTGTTACAGCTCTTGTTAAAGCGCTTGATTCCAGGACACAAATGTCGTTGTAATATACCTCTACTGTATGAGTTGAATCTCATCCTGTGTGTGTGTGTGTGTGTGTGTGTGTGTGTGTGTGTGTGTGTGTGTGTGTGTGTGTGTGTGTTGACAGGAGGAACTGATTCTGGATATAGTCAATGATCCAAACTGTAAACCCGATCCGTTCAAACACTCCTACTTCCGCAGCACTCTGGTCCTCATTCTGGTAACTCTCATGGTAAGACACACGCACACGCACACACACACACACACACACACACACACACACGCACACTCAACGCAGCACTTAAGCATCTGTATTCTGACACCTAAAAGTAAGTGTGTTGTTTATGGAGAGGTGGGTGTGGAATACAGCGTGGGCTGAAGCACTACCTGATTCAGGGGATAAAAGGTTCCTAACAAAATGTATCTCCCTGGGAGGAGACCTGCACACATCACTAACTGCTGACACGGGGTGCATCATCCCAACTCTCTAATTTGACATTTCCGTCAGTTGTTTTGGTCTGACCATCTTGAAGACGGTCTCAAAAAGCTCTTATTTCTGCTCTGAGGAGCGAGGAGGATCATCAACGGAGGAGGGATGTCTGATGAGCCGTGAGTGAGGATACACAAGAGCAGCCTCCTTATTGGATATCAGTTATTGATTGGACTGCTGACAGCTGATCGGACTGATCTGAGTTTCATACCGGAGTGAAGACAGATAACAGATTAACTTAAAGTGTATCACTCCCAAGTTTTATCAGGGCCCGAGCACCAACCAGCAGTCAGGCCGCGAAGGCACTATTGAAACTGTAGCGTTTAATAAAATTCATGCAAAAAGCCCTCTGGAGGTATAACCCTAAACTCAACAGGAAATCAACCATTTTGAATTTACTATACAATATTATGGGGATTCTTGCCATGTCCAGGCCTTGTGCTTTAACAAACTCCTCCTAGAACAGGGGTCTGCAACCTGCGGCTCCGGAGCTGCATGTGGCTCTTTAGCCCCTCTCCAGTGGCTCCCTGTGGCTTTTTTTTTTTTTTTTTTAGAATATTTTATTTTCAAATTTTTTAGTTAAGCAAATATACAAAACATACAAAACACAAACTCACACAAACATGGCTCCAAATTCCCTCCCTATCCCACCCACACACAAACTGAAAAAGAACCATACTCAAAAGGAGTAGGCTAGTTAACTATCAATTGAATTAAAGAGGATATAGAAAAAACAAATTAAATACACAAATAAAGAAATCATAAATAACGAGATGCAGTGTTCTGACTTATTCAGATGACTAATGATGCATCAAGTCTGATCATTTAGTTATATCAAATCCGATATAGGTGTTGGTAAGGAGTCCATATAGGTTAAATAGGGTTGCCAAATCTTCAGAAAGGTGTTGTATTCATTTCTGAGGGTATATGTGATTTTTTCAAGTGGAATGCAGCTGTTCATTTCTAAAAGCCATCTATAGATGATCTATCCTATAGATATGAGGAGAAGGGAATCAGAATTCCATGTAATTGCTATACACTTCCTGGCGATGCACAGAGCTATTTCTAAAAACTTTTTTTGAAAGTTTCTTAAAGGTGTGCTCCCTGTGGCTTTGACAAACAATTATATAGAAATGAATAATGGTTATTTTTGAACATTTAATCTTTCATTAATCATTGTTGTAGGCCTAAAGTGATTCTTACATTCTCCAATTGCAAAAATGTGTAGCCTATATTAGGGATACACCGATACCAATACTGGATTGGATATCGGGCGGATATGGACTCAAATAGCTGGATCAGGTATCATTGACAATGGGGCCGATCTATTAAATTCAGTTCTATGTTTATATACATTATATACTTGAATTGTAATTCCTGTTAATTTTGAAGATTTTCTTGCCAAGTTATTGGTGTACGATTTATTATTTTAATACTAAATAACACTTCACCAAATTTATGTTATGTTATCTATCTATTTATTTGTTACATTTTGTTTTACAAAGTTATGAAAGCAATTTTTAAGTCAAGCCTGACGTTGTCTTACACATAACAGAATGATCCCAGTCACACACAGTGAGACATACAGCTGATTAATTAAACACTGCTATCGGATCGGTACTCGGTATCAGCTGATACCCAAAGCCCAGGTATCGCTATCGCTATCGGGACTGAGAAAGTGGGATCAGTGCATCCCTAGCCTTTATACTGAATAATAAAAGAAGTTTTAACATTTCAGTCAACTAAACTGTGTTTCATAGCCTACGTATGTCTACGACCCGTCACTTATCCTCTAAATTTGCCAATCCTGAATAGGGTTGGCTAGACTTAAGTTTCCCTAGCTACAGTAGTTCAAAATCCCAAAAAAGAAAAGTCTCGGAGGAAAATGTAGAATTGAATAGTGCGTGGACAGATTAGTTTGTTTTCTGCGGTGAGAAATTAGCAAACAACAAAAAGAGTAATTGAGACATTTCCAGAACAAACACACTGGAAGCTCCTGCTGAAAAGAGCTTCCAGACAAATCTCCTCAAGGCCATTCTTCAACGTCCTGCCTCTCGTTTGCACTTGAGTCCTCACTGCATTAGACTTAATAGGCGGTGTTACCTTCATTATAAGGCTCAAATATGTTTTGCGGCTCCAGACAGATTTTTTAATTTATTTTTTGGCCAAAAATTACCCTTTTGATAGTAAAGGTTGCTGACCTCTGTCCTAGAGATTTAACCCGATTGACTTCAAATTTGGTCAATACAGTCTTAAGACCTTTGTGATGAAAAGATACCCAAATCTTGAGTTTTCATGGAACAACGTTGGCGCGGCGTGGCAGCGAAAAAGAGTCTTTTGCCAAAAAAAAGGAAGTTGTTGTATCTTCAGCGTTCATTTTCCAATCTGCTCCAAATTTCTCATGCCTGATAAGAGTCTCGGCCTGAGGACATCCACATGCAAATTTTCCGCTCGTAGTCATAGCACCACCTAACAGGAAATGACATGTTTTGCACTTTGACATATTCTGCCTCACATATTAATCAGATCCATCTCAAATTAGGTCAGAATAGCCATAAGACCATGAGACTTTTGAAGAAGATTGTGAAGATGGTGAGCTCTCGTTGAACGGCGACGCCATGGCAGCGTGGCGAATTTCAACGTGTCGCTAAGAAAAAATAAGTCGACTCCACATGGTCAGACCTTTTCCAAACTTCACAGGTTTGATGAGCATCCCGGCTTGAAGACATGTGCTTGTTGAACACATAACAGGCTACAGAGAGAAAACACTGCTGCCCTGCCAGTGATAACTGTGCGTCTTTATTACTATTAGTACAGTACACATGTGTGCAGACACAAACTCCATCAAAAGTCTCTACAGCTGTTAAAGCTGCCATCGTCATCGGAAACGGACGTCGCTTCATGAGACGCTTCAGAGGAAACGACTAAAAACACGTCTCTAAAAACACATTTTCTCGTTTCCTCTCTCCTCATATGGTTTCTTTGCGTCTCCCCATGTATAAGATCAGATCAATATAGGATGAGATAAACGGTGTGGTTGGACAGCAGTAGAGGTGGTGCGGGGGTGTTGGGGTAGGGGGTAGGGGTACTGTGTTAGCAGGAAGAAGAAGCAACATGTTGCTGTGTTTGTTTGTGTTCTAGCTGATGCTGATCATCGGTCTCGCTCATGCCCTGGTGGTGTTTCGAGTGGTGGCCGCCCCCTTGATGTCTGAGCTCACGTGGGGGTTCATCAGTGATCACGCCAACACTGTGGCTGTGATGCTTGGAGCTGTGCTGCACTATCTCACCATTCAGATCATGACCCGGGTAGGTCCTGTATCCTGATGATCCTCATGCTGCATCCACACAATGTAGGTAGAATGGGAAGAGCAGGAAAAACACCCCTTGTTCTGACTTGGGGGTGTTAAGGCATTATTCCAAGGTGGTTAGCCGTGGTGCTTACCTTGTGGTCACACCGGATAAGCAGCATAAACTGCGAGCAAACATTTTCTCTGCATCATCTTTAAACTGACAGGAACATCATCAGACCACTGAAGAAACAGGAAGAAGGTTCTGCTGGAAGCTCCTGAAGAGCAGCTGACACGTGACCAAACAGCTTCCTGCCGACAATATAATAACTATCAAATCTCTCGTGTCTTTGTTTGTGTCTCACTCTTTCAACATCACCTGTAGGTCAACCGATGGGTGGCCCTCAAGCTGTGTCACATAGGTGAGAGCAAAGTAGGATACCTTATTCAGTAAAAGATGTAAGAATGCATCGATTTCACCGCAGATTTAAAAACAATAAAGTGCAGTTAACATATCTAAATACATTCTAATCTTGAGTTTGAGACAAAATCTAACATTTTTTCAAACAGTACTTGAATGCATTTCCATGTGATTTCTGTGTGTGTGTGTGTGTGTGTGTGTGTGTATTCAGAGAAAAAAAACTCATTTGCTGCCACAGAGAGGAACTTCACCGTCAAGATGTTCACCTTCCAGTTCTTCACTCTCTTCTCCTCGCTCTTCTATGTGGCCTTCTTCCTTGGCAGGTACTCTGTATATTGTCTCTATATCATGATGATGTGACCTCTGCACATTTCGCATGCATGCTCACAGACATAGCGAACGTGATACCAAACCAAACACAGTATTGTCTTATAAATTGGCGTTGGTGAGAGATCCAGTTAACTCTAAAGTCCAAGGCCTCTAGTTTAACAGCAGCCAATGACAGTGTTAACGGGAACACCCACACCACTGAGATGGATGTGAGGATCCATGATGTGTTTTGAATATTCCACCTTCTCTTCCACTTTGTCTGGAGAGACTCTGGACGCTATGACTGTGACATCATCATACTGATTCCATAGAGAAAATAACTTCAACTCACAGCTGAGTAGCTACAGCACAACATACTGCATATGACATAATAAATTAAAACCAAGTTGACGCATGAGTACAATTGAAGTAATGTTAGATCTGTATGTATGTTAAGGTCACAGTGAAGTCATTAAAGCTACCAGATATGTTCAAAGTCCTGACGGAACTTTAATAGGAATATTTTACGAAATAAACAGGTGACATTTCTTTAATATAATAGTACATATAGTCGCTCAAATTTGTTATATATTATAAGACATCTACTGCAGATTTCATGACACAGAAATATAATATGCAGTAACCATTTCATGCCCACAGAACCGTTTTAAATAACGTAATAACTGACCGTTTCTGCTCAGATTTCTGCGTTTTTCAAAATAGATCTCAGTGGTGAACTGATACGTTACACATCAAGTTCTGCCAAACTGTTATGAGGGTCATGATGTCAGTAGCTCATTTTTTTAAAAGTAACTCCACGTATTTGGCCTGGTTATAGGTCAGTGTGTCTTTTGGTCATTGGATTTTCCTTTCACAAAAGGGTATTCAAATACAAAAAATTAGAGGTAATTTGATTTTTATTTTAAAATATAAAAATTAAAATTGAAATACAAGGCGTTCTTCTTTGTCAGGGTCAAAAAGGGATGAACTAAACTTAAAAAACGGCTTGATTTTTATTTTCTATTTCTAAAAACAAAAAATAAAATCACCAGAAGACAGAAACGAAAAAAACGCCCGTTTTTTCAAATTCTGCGATCGGAAGTTGCCATTTACAAAGTAAGAGCGCGTGTGAGGACGGTGCTGCTGTGTAACTGAAGGTGACGGACATGGATCAGCACGTAGTTTTTTTTAAACAATAAAAGAGTGTGTCTCTGACTGAAGAAGTCATGACTGCAAAATACCTCACTACGGCTAGAAAGAGCCGTCGTTTGTGTTTTAACAACGTTTTTGTTATGAGATATCGATTCAGGAAGTCCGAATCTGTTAATATCTTTACAACTTTACCAAAGTTAGTTTTATGTTAGTTTTTTAGAAATAGAAAATGAAAATCAACCCGTTTTTTTTAAGTTTAGTTCATCCCTTTTTGACCCTGATAAAGGAAAACCCCATTCTATTTAAATTTATTTTTTTTATTTTAAATTGAAAATCAAATAACCACTCATTTTTGGTATTTTAATATCCTTTTGTGAAAGGAAAATCGAATGACCAAAAGATACACTGACCGGTTATAGTGGCTTTTTCCTCCAGCGCTGTTTTCTTTTAATCACGAGTAACGTTCTCACTTTTAACAGTTGTACTGTAACCAGCTTAAGTCCAAAGGGTTAAAATGCTGATTGTTTTGTTGTCAAAGGATAAATGGCTGTCCAGGGGACTATGTGCGTATTGCTGGATGGAGACTGGAGGAGGTGAGGAGATACACATTCTAGTTTTTAGTCATATATACAGCATGTCTGCACCACAGTACTAACCCTAAGACGTCTTCTGTGTGTTGTAGTGCCATCCTAGTGGTTGTCTGACAGACCTCTTCATCCAGATGGCTGTAATCATGCTGCTCAAACAGACTCTCAACAACATCTTTGAGTTCACTGTGCCGTGAGTGTGCCGTGTTTTCATTCAACATCTCTTGTAAGGGAGCAGGTGGTGATGAGATAGTGTCCATCGGGAAAAAACACGCTGTAAACATGTCAGACTTTGCATTCACGTGTAAAATGTTGTGCTTTCCAGCTGGTTTAAGAACTGCCTGAGCAGAACCAAGGCAAAGAAGCTGAAGAGGCAGTGCGGTTACTGTTACAGGAAGGCTTGTCGTGACGAACACGGCCTTGTGGAACCATGTGACAACTGCAAACTTCGGGACTGGCTGTCCAATTATGACCTGACTCCCACGGACGCCTTCAGTCTGTTCAATGAGTTCCTGGAGATGGGTAGGTCTACAGACTCCCCCCTGACCCTCACACCTGAAAACCCAAACTACTAGTTCAAAGGTGGATTCAAAGGTGGTATCCTTGCATTAAGTCCCAACAGTACCTGACAGAGAAATGCCAGCACTAGGATTAGGTTTAGTTATTATCAGGATCGGGCTAAGGGTTAGGGTTACCAGAGGGATGGACTACACCCCAAGATATGAGTCCGTAATGCACAAGGAAAAGTAATTATAAAACTGATCGGAAATAGGGATGGGTGGGGATTCACTGTGTGTGTATATATATTTATATATATATGTGTGTGTATATTTGTATATGTATGTGTATATGTATGTATGTATATATATGTATGTATATATTTGTATACATATATATGTATGTATGTATATATATACATATATATGTATATGTATATATATATATTTATATACATATGTATATATGTATATATACATATATATGTATGTATATATGTTTGTATATATATATATATATATACTGTATATGTATGTATGTGTGTATGTATGTGTGTATATATATACGTATGTATGTATGTATATGTATATGTATGTATATATGTATGTATGTGTTTATATGTATGTATGTGTGTATATATGTATATATATGTATATATACATGTATATATACTGGAAAAACAAAGTTCGGAAACTTGTGTTTGGTGGATTATTTCTCTGTTGTTCCAATGCTAATGGTCATTGTATTTTACATCGTTGGAAAGCTTGTTTATTTACCTTCGCAATGATGTCCAACTTGTAAGGATCATTCATTTGTGGGATGAGCAGCACAGCTGATTATGTGGGTAGCGCCCAAGAAAAATTTGCCAAAATGCTCTGCCAATGGTAAACAGTGTATTCTCATAAGGCTACCAGGAAGCCTGCAGTGACTGCCCTTCACCGTCAGGCTCGTTGGCGCTGGTGTCGACAACACAGACAATGGAACCTGAACATGTGGGGGAATGTCATGTTCAGTGATGAGACCAGGTTCTGTCTGCGAAAGTTGGATGGCAGGGTCAAAGTATGGAGACGACGCGGAGAACGCTATGCTGATTGTTGCACCGATGGAGTAACA
>CAKAKR010042990.1:0-20817 GCA_916700685.1 Adelosebastes latens | reverse complement strand
TGTCATTGTTTTGTGTTGTTAATTGATTTCCAATAATACATATATACATACATTTGCATAAAGCAAGCATATTTGCCCACTCCCATGTTGATAAGAGTATTAAATACTTGACAAATCTCCCTTTAAGGTACATTTTCAACAGATAAAAAAATGTGTGATTAATTCACGATTAATCGCGACTAACTATTTGAATCGATTGACAGCCCTAATGTGTTCACATTTAGCCAATAAAGCTGATTCTGGTTCTGTAACATGTACACACACAGCTGGCTGTTCTACTCTTGCACCAGGAGAGTTGCGCAGGTAGAGCAGAGGTCATGTTTCACTGGCTGTTTACTTGCACTCCAGAGACCAGATTACTGTTAGCAATCAGGTTAAGATAAAAAAAAAAAAAAAAATCTGAATTTACATGCACTGCAATGATATTATGACTCTAAAATTCCAGATTACATAGAGTTTGGTCTTCACATTTCCCTCAACACACTGCTGCATACAGCTACTTTACTGTTCTGGCTCTTAAATCACTTGGTCCCAAACTAAATGTGGAAACCCAGTAAAAGACTCGTCAGGTTCCTCCAACAAAACTCTACCTGTGTAATCAGCTTTAATCCGCTTGACCTGTTTCCACTTTACATGATGTTTCAAAATTCTGTTTCCAAGGTTTTGGAAAAATCTGAAGTGCAGGTAAACAGTGACAAACCAACAAAGTGTCGCTCCAGCAGGTAGTGACAGATGGAAACATCATCATTAGCCCTGGTGTTTGTTCTGGATCTCATCACTGAGGGATGAACCACAACCTGCTGAATATCTGCACCATCAGCTTTAATATTTGGTTTCACTGGCAAACATTTAGTGATAACATTAAATAGTAAGTGTGTGGAGTATAATAACGTGTATGTTCTCTGAGTCATACAGCAGTTAGCGAGGTGCCGAACACAAGATGGCCGCCGTCACTTGGTGGGGCGTCATTCTGTGAAGAAGAAGACGACCAGAGAGGTATTCTCCTTTGATAATAACTGGAAGTTGTTCACAGCCTGAGCTCGTTGGCCACTTTGGAGGCGATGTTTTTGAAGGCGATGGACGTGCCAGAGATCCGTTTAAAGCGCACGCCGTTGAGCGAGAGGCGGGGCAGCTTGCACACCTCCATCTCCCACTGGACCAGGCTGTCCTGCCGGGCGTCGCCGTGCACGCAGAACAGCGAGTAGCGCTCGCGCTGCTCGTAGTCACAGTTGTTGGCGTCCAGGACCCTCCGGATCTCCTTCATCATGTCCCCCGGCTCCATGGAGGACGTGGTCTTCATGCTCCAGGTGAAGCGCAGGGCACGAGGCTTGGAGTCCCGCCCCTCCTCTTTGGGCTCACCTGATAAACTCCTGGAGGACAGAGACCCAACAAACCCACAGCGTTAACAGAGAACAGGAAGCTGCAGCAGCTCTCAATATGGTGACGGCAGAGTTTCGTCCAAAGCATGTTTGACATTTCTAGAAAGACCATGTTAAACTGTGTTAAAGCTGCAGTAGGCAGAATATTGTTGGCATCATTGGGCAAAAATTCCATAATAATCTTTCAGCATATTGTAATTCAAGTGTTCTGAGAGAAAACTAGACTTCTGCACCTCCTCATGGCTCTGTTTTCAGGATTTAAAAAATCTAGCCTGTGACGGGAGACTTTAACCAATCACAGGTCATTTCAGAGAGAGAGCGTTCCTATTGGCTGTTCACTCAACGGAGGCAGCTGTAAATCACTCGCAAACTCCGATCAAACGGTCAAACTAGGCAGCACTGATCAAATCTCAACTCAAATGTTTTCAGAAACATCTTGTAGTGTACTGTTTAGCTGTAAAATGAGAAAGTTTGTGACCCGGCAGCCATGTTGAGAACAGTTGAGGAAATACCAAGCACCGCCCACCAGTCAGAGCAAACTTTCCTAAATGAGCCCCGCCCACTTAAAACTGGTGAGAAGATCACCGAGAAATACATACAAATAACAGAAAACTCAATTAAAAAAACTAAACTGTTTTAACTTTGACAGAAAATCCTGTGTTCATGTAGAATCACATCGGTCATGTTGAGAAGCTGAGAAAATAAGTTTCCAGTGACTTTAACTCATCCAAACAAAGTGAAGGTAAACGCTCTAAAGACACAAGACGTGGCCGTTTGTTTATCTGTAATAAATGTACATGACTTTGACTTCCTGGCTCTCACTGACCTGCGTACAAACTTGGAGGTGATCTTCCCGATGAGGGAGGTGGAGGTGCCGCGGCGGGGCGTGGACAGCGATGCGGCGGCATGCGACAGACTGGGTGAGGCCGGCGGGCCGTTGTAGGTGGCGGGTCGTCGGTCTCGAAGCTGAGCGCCGTGGAAGGTGGAGCGGCTGGAGGAGCCGCGGGGGAAGCGGGTCCGGTCCGGAGTGGTGCTGCTGCTGCTGGTGATGCTGAAGGCGGAAGGTGATGACGGAGGCTGCTGGGGGGAGCTGGGGGCGAGCGGGAGGAGAGGACGATGTTAACGCCGTGATGCACTGAAATACTGAAAAATGTTTCCACGGTTACTTTTAAATTAATCAACAGTTGTACTGATTCACCTCTGATACTCTGCGTTGTCGTCAATGGGGGGCAGACAGGACTTCATGGGATGTCCCGACGCTGACATGGACTTGACATGGCGGGGGCGTGCGGAGGAGACAGTTGCCCCCGGCGATGGGGAGGGGGATGCTGCAGGTACCTCAGGTAGACTGAAACAGAGACAGATTAGTTATTGATTTGGAGAATAACAGCATGCGATCAATGAAAAAAACTCCCAGAATTCCTCTCACCTGCTGTCCTTCCCGTTGGGAAGAGCAGTCGAGTGGCGTTCAGTGCTCGTCCTCTCGTGAATATACGTGTTCCTCCGAGTTATGCTCTGTAACACACACAGTCTGATTTATCAAACTGATGAGATAACACTAACAGTATAAAGTGGTGACACCGCTCCCTACAGGCTGCAGAGTTCATCACAGACGCGACATGAACACACTTCATCTGTTCTTAGATTCTCACCAGCGGTGGAGCTGAAAATATAAAGTTTGTCCGGAGGTCGGCGCTAGAGGAAAGGTCATTAAAATATAAAGGGTTCATCTTCTGAGGAACAGGAAGGAGATCAGGACATTTCATGACAATAAAGCCGCTAGTTATTGAGATATCATGTCAAATAATAAAGTTTTGCTCAGACTGACGATCCAACATTTTAGACCCTGACACAAAAAAGTCCCTTTAATTGCAGCTCCTGCATCTAATTAACAAAACATAAAACCTGGAAGGCATAGCTGTAATATTTCGTCACTCAAGTCTACCTGTGTTGCCTCAGATACTCAGCAGGAAGTCTAATCCACAGACTGACAGGAATAAATATTAAAGTGACACTTGCCCTGGTTTTAGCAGTTTTGTACTCGGGGTGGGAATATAAAAATATAAAATTCAGGAAATATATTTATACAGAAAAAAAACAGTGGCACCAAAAATGAGGATATTTTAGAGCTCTCCCTAAATTTCTCAAATGAGGCTCTCTGGAGAGATCATGTCTCTTTCAAGGGAGCTGAGCTCAACGTAGCTCCACGTATGTCAAACCCTGGCTGTACTGAAAATATTGTGATCAGGATCAGCGCTGCATGTGTGATCGCCACCTAATTCAACAGCAGAGGCTACTAACTAAGTTCTAACATGTTGTTTAGCTGCGTTTCCACCAAGCAGTCCAGTTCAGCTCGTTACACATTAGAACGGTTATTTTCCTGTTTCCATTAGCGAAAGTTGTGCATGGTACCAATAAAACCACTCCATTCTTGGTACCACCTCGGCCGAGGTTCCAAGCGAGCTGAGCCGATACTAGAAGGCAGAGTTAAAACACTGCAGACCACTGATGGTCAGAGAGAATCATCACTAGCATGACACGGGACTTCCTGCAGAAAACCGCTGTTTTTAAATAGCCAAGATAGGGTACCATCTGAGGTGGAAACACGGCATAGAGAAAAAGACCTGGTACCAAAAGCGAGTCGAGTCGAGCAGAGCCGTACCATGCAGTGCAAACACATCTTTTGACCTTCAACCTGGTATCTGTATCAGGACCTGGTTTAAACCAGAATCTCAATCCTCTCACCCCTGAGGCGGTGGCTGACCTCCTGCGGTCTGGAGGTCCCGATGGTGACGCTGGCTCTTCCTTCCTGTCGCTCTCTACGCTGTTGGCATGACCACGCTTTGTGTAGGAGACAGGTGGGGGGATAGAGGGCGCCACTGAGACACACGACAGAGAGCATACAAACATCCGTGGTTAATACTCTAACTCTAATGTTCCTGGAGCTTTTCATCAACTCGGTCATGTCTTACCATGGTCGCTGAAACGGCGCTGCTTCTGATTGGCCGATACGTTGCGAGAGTGTGCGGGGGACTGACTGGAGCCGTTGAGGTCGCTGCTCGGTCGTGACCTGTGAACCAGGTTACTGCTGGACAAAGACTCACTGCCTTCACACTGGAGGAGAGAGTCATAACAGAGGATTCTGGGTAAAGGAAGGTGGATTCTTCCTCTATTGATTGAGCTAGGCTAACAGTTTCCCCCCACTTCCAGTCTTTGTGCTAAGCTAGGCTACACAAGTCATGGACCTGTCTCTGTACTGAACACACGGAGGTGAATCTGATATCTAAAATGAGTGATTCTGGAGGAAATAGGAGGATTTAACTGAATGTACAACAGTTCATGTAACAAACCTCAGCCTGTTTCCTCCCCAGCAGCAGGTATATCGCCGTCACCTCGTTGTATTTCTGACCCTCCAGCGCCTTCATCACTTCCTCCTGGGGGAAGCCCATCGTCCCCATCAGCTCTGATTGGTCAGAAAACACACGGTACGCTGAGCTTCGGTTAATGTACTGATGTACCCCCCCGTCTACAGTGGCGCTTTGAGCTAAATGCTAACATCAGCATGTTAGCACGCTCACAATATCAATGTTAACATGCTGATATTTAGCAGGTATAATGTTTATCATGCTCACCATCTTAGTTTAGAGTATTAGCATGCTAACATTAGCTAATTAAACACAAAGTACAGCTGAGGCTGATGGGAATGTCATTATGTCAAATGTTGACCTGATGATGGCGCTAGAGATAAAGTTAGAGGATCACCAAAGTTTTTAAAATTCATTCTGGGGGGAACATGAAGGTCTGAACCACATTTCATCACAATCTATTCAATAGTTGTTGAGATATTTACTTCAACTGAAAGACATTGACAACACTAACGTGGCTAAACAGCGTCACCATGACTAGTGTGAGCTATGTAATTTTGTGATTGGCCCAAATCCTGTCCACTTCCACAACAACATGTGGACGTAATTGATTAAGTTGAGTTGATTAAAAGATGATACTTGATAATAGAGTGACATCAACAAACAAAGAGGATTATGGGACGTCCAGAGTAGCGTTATCATCCCGTTGTCTGCTCAGTGTGTATTCAGATATACCAAATGAATCATGGGAATGCATGCATGCGTGTGTGTGTGTGTCTGACCGATGCGTTTGAGGTCGTTCAAGTCTTGTTCTGGTTCGTTGTATGTTTTCAGCTCCTTCTCGTCGTAGCCGACGTTCATCCATCGATCCTTCATGATTTGCTGAGAAACAAACAACAAGAGCTGTTTCATTTACTGTAGCTGTTAAACATTCAGGCAGTGTTGTAGTTCTCAACATCGGTCTCAAGACCACTTTTTGAAGGTCTCGGTCTCGTCTGAATCAACTGCATTTTTTTACTCGGTCTTGTCTCAGACTCAGATTCAGGATTTTATTTCAAGACCGGTCAAGACCACAACTGCGGGGATATCACTAAACTGCATTGTCTGATGTATTTGTTAACATCATACTGTGATTGTTCATAGAAAACAAAGGAAAATTCCCACATGAAATTCACCTCTTCAATGCCTTTTGATCATTTTATCAAGACATTTCTCATAGTAAACGTATACATACATACACACATGTACAGTATACTGTATATGGCAATAAGAGAGGTGAATGAAGAGGATTCTTCATTTGTTTTCTGTGGGTGTTTCTATGGGAATGTGGATCTTCCAGATCAATTTGAGGAGTGTTCATATGGTTTGCATGTTACTGTAACTGGGTCATGCAGTGTGGAACTTGCATTGGTTTGGTATGGACTTGGTCTCAACCCCTCAAAGTCTCGTTCTCGTCTTGGTCTCGATACACTCTGGTGTTGGTCATGACTTGGTCTCGGTTTAGGTGGTCTTGACTACAACACTGCATTCAGGGTCAGTCAGTTTTAATCATGCAACCACAAAGCGGTGGGTCTTGGGTGCACGGACTCAGGGTCATCACTCTCAGCCAATCACATCCAATCGCTCTAAATCAGCTGAGCCAATCACAGTGACTCATGTCAACAAAATCATGTTGTTGTCACTCTTTACGATGCAGAGCGACGCAATGTGAACACACAGCACCTCATATCTGCAGCCGGAGGCAGATGGTGTTTAACAGTTGATTAGTACAATAAATAACAAAGAACAGTCATGTGCTGTCAGAGCTGATCTGCCGTTAATGCAACACCAACACTTTGTGCAGCTGCTTCACAGTAAAAAAAAAAAAAAAAAAAAACTTATATCTGGAAACTGTTCAGATGCTTTTTTTGTGAAGCAGCTTCAGGAAGTGTTGGGACACAACTCCTTTGAGCTTTAAATGTTGAAGGCAGGGTTTCAGGTTTCAGGTTGCTGGTTCTACTCCCTGACGCTGGTCTTACCTGCAGGCTGCCTCGTTTCCCCGGGTTCAGCACCAGCAGCTTCTTCAGCAGGTTCTCACAGTCAGTCGACATGTAGAAGGGAATCCGGTACTTTCCTCTGAGAACACGCTCCCTCAGCTCCTACACACACGCACACACAAAACATTAGCTCATTAATTAAGTAGAACTGCAGCGATCGACAGAAAATTAAATCATCGATTAACCATTAAAGTCATTTTTAAGCATAAAACATCGTCTTGTTTAAGCTCCTCAAATGTAAAAAATTGTGCTTTTATTTGACTTAACATGACAGTGAATTGAATATTTGGACATCACCTCCGGCTCTGGGAAATTGTGACGGTTATTTTTAACTGACGTTAAAGCTGCAGTGGGTAGAAATGGAGCAAATATGATTAAGAAAAGCTATTTTTATCTTGACAGTAGTGCATGATGAGACAGGTAATCTGAAAAAAATCATGTGCCTCTGTGTCCTCCGGTGCTCCTGATGGCATCTGTAGGATTTCACACACCGGAGGAAAACAACCAATCAGAGCTGATCTGGAGTCTGCCGTCCAGCTGCCGTCTCTGAGCAGCTGTCAATCACTCGCAAACTCCGATCAAACAGTCAAAATAGGCAGCGCTGATCAAATATGAATTAATATTCTGTTACTGTAATGCCTATTTCTCGCCTGTTTTCAGAAACATCTTGTAGTGTACTGTTTAGCTGTAAAATTAGAAAGTTTGTGATCCGGCAGCCATGTTGAGATCAGTTGAGGAAATACCAAGCACCGCCCACCAGCCGGAGCAAACTTTCTCATTAGTTCATTATATTTTTAATTGTTAATATCAATCTGTAAAGTAAATAAAGCTGTCAGATAAATTTAGTGCAGTAAAAAATATAAGTGTATAAGTAGAAGTATAAAGTTGCAGAAAATAGAAAAACTCAAGTAAAGTACAAGTACCTCAAATTTGTACATTACAGTATTTGAGTAAATGTACTTAGTTTCCACCACTGAGATAAACACTGAGTTGAGTTTGAGTCTAAAAGTTCATTCTTGACTCCGAAGAGCAGTTTGACAAAAATAATCTTAACTTGTGGTCCACTAACTAACTAACTAACTAACTATTCTATTTACTGTAACTGACCAGCTAACAGACCTCGACTTCACTCAGCCTCTGTACATTGAATACAACAGTTGTGTAGTACATCCTATATTTGTGAATTGTGAGTTGTTGTTTTTTTTTTTACATTATTTAAAAAGTATTTCTATTATTTTGTCCTCACCTTGAGGTTCTGTCCGTCGAAGGGCAGCGAGCCGCTGACCAGCGTGTACAGAATCACTCCCAGGCTCCAGACGTCCACCTCCGGCCCATCGTACTTCTTCCCCTGCAGAGTTACAGAACTACATTACCCAGCAGCCCACTGCGTTACGACACACTAACATTCTTCACTGTCCTCGAGTGCTGCATTTTCACAATTTGATTAAATGATTCTTTAAAGGGACAGTGTGTAGGATTTGGTTGGTTTAGTTTCAGGTGATTATACACTAATGAAAACATAGTTATGAATATTATATTACATTTCTGCTAATAGATTCCCCAAAATCCTACACACTGTTCCTTTAAGTAACACGTTTTGAATTAAGTTTATAAAATTAAATTTCCATCTGATTTAATACATTTTATCTTATGTTAAGACACATTTTCATCCATCTTCTTCACTTTTACCAATTATATATAATAAAACGCCTTCTGTCACAATCACAAACTTTTGTCTCATCTTCTCTCCAATTTTGTGTTTTTAAATTCTTATTGGGGAATTTTAAAGAACATGTATAAAACAGTGTGGGTGTGCTGTATGGTAAGGGTTACTTTTTCACAATTTTCACATTAAACAAATGATATACATTAATGTCATTATTACGGCATTTGCCTCCTCATACAAACACAAAACCACTCTAACAGTAACAGGAAGTTTTCTTCTCAGATTTACATGTTAATTAATAAATAACATTTTCTAAATCCTGACAGGATCACACTATTTTTACCGTCTTTCTTCCCTATAATCCTCCCTTTCCTACTTTGTTTCTTTTCTCTTCTTCACATTTTACTTCACTGATTTCTTTTCATCTTTATCCCCTCCTTCTGTTTCATCCCATCTTCCCTTCTGTCTCCACTTCTTTCCACAGATGATAAATATGTCCCATTATTTTTGTGTAAATATGTATAAAATGATAAAGCGACATCTAAAATATGTTTATGTGCTTTGATGGAACCAGCAAGCCATAAAAAGGCTTTATACATGTGAAAATGTGATGTATTTGAAACAGAATGTAACTGTGATGATGTTATGGTGTTTGTTACGCAGGTGTGGTGGGCGGAGCCGAGCGCTCACCTGGAAGAGTTCAGGAGCAGCGTAAGGAGGAGATCCACAGAAGGTGTCCAGCTTGCTGCCCAACGTGAACTCATTACTGAAGCCAAAGTCTGCGATCTTAATGTTCATGTCGGCGTCCAGCAGCAGGTTCTCTGCCTGAGACACACAGAGTTTCATGTTTTAAAACAATTTATTTACCAATAAATTATGGCACAAACGTTAATTTTTAAAATCTCAGACATCATCAGCTTTACTGCTTATAATCAGCAGCAAAAATAAAAGCCGTTATAGAGAATTTCTCACTGAAATTCATGAACATTTGGATTCATTTTAGAAACAAACAGCCAACAGTTGATAAATTTCTTTAACGCATTAACGCAATCGATTTATCGGAGGTTGTAGCGGGCTCAGTTTTAAAGCTAGAGTGAAGATACTGGTATCATATGAAACTAGAAAACCTAATCAATCAATTGGTACCAACCATGTCATACTACATACACACTGTCATGTCAGGAAGGAGGGTAAATAACGCTCCAAACTTGCCGCAAAACTTTGTCAAGGAAAAACTGGCATGGACATTTTCAAAGGGGTCCCTTGACCTCTGACCTCAAGATATGTGAATGAAAATGGGTTCTATGGGTACCCATGAGTCTCCCCTTTACAGACATGCCCACTTTATGATAATCACATGCAGTTTTGGGCAAGTCATAGTCAAGTCAGCACACTGACACACTGACAGCTGTTGTTGCCTGTTGGGCTTCAGTTTACCATGTTGTGATTTGAGCATATTGTTTGAATCCATCACACTTATAAATAATTTTACTTTTTATCTTGCACCTTATTTGTATTATTTACATATTATATTATTACAGTAATAGACAGAGAGAGAGAGGTGGATTACTTCCAGGATCCAACAGGATCATTAACAACGTGTAATAATCTCTACATCAATCTTATTTTGTTCATTTAATGCTGTCTGTGTGTGTGTGTGTGTGCGTGTACCTTGAGGTCTCGGTGTACAATCCTCTTCTGGTGACAGTACTCCACTGCAGACACAATCTGACACAAACACAGTGATAGAAGAAGAAGAATCATTAGAAACCAAATATAACAACATACACAGACAACTTTTGAACACCAAAATCTCGTCAGTTCCTCCTTGAGTTCAAGTGGACGTCTGTGCCAAATGTAATACAATTTACTCCAGGCGTTCCTGAGATATCAGGAAGTACTACCCCCCGACCAGGGCCTTTTTGGGGGGTAAAAGGCCCCGTAAAATGTCCCCATAACTTAATTGAGACCCTGGTCCCTGCGGTCGAAACGCATTGAGTTCCTCAAAAGGTTCCTGGTTCCGGGGGAAAGTTCCTGTGGTTGAAATGGGGCTGTAAATCCTGGATGATAGCAGCTAGCTAGCAGACAGACCGTTAGCATCCTGTAGAGCTTTAATGTTTCGCTGAAATGAAAGTTACAGAGATTAGGACGTATTTTGGATGTTCACCTGAAGACAAACGCTTCCAACATCTAGATATTTATGTAGATGACCATAAATGTCATTAGGATTCATCCTCTGAGGACCGTGAATGTCTTTACAAAGTCACAACATCACAAATGTAATTGAAGACAGAAATGAGCAGAAACCGCTAAGCGATAATAAAAAGGAAAATTAAATGAATATTATTTCTCCAGCAGCAGCACAGCAGTGTTTGTTGACCACAGCTCTGTTAGCCGCTACGCTAATGGACCATAATGAAGCTGATGTGTTTTATTAGTGGTTACACCAACGCAGGCTGAATCATCCCCACATGGAGGATGAGCCACTGCATCCTGGCATACCTGACACCCAAACTGCAATTTAAGTATTTAGTTCAATACTGTCCAAACCTTCCTATTACAACAGACAGAATACTGTACAAAATATCACAGGAAAACATCCGGAGAGCTCGTGCTGCTCACAAACAGAATATTTTATTTAAATTGTGGGTAACAGGGACAGAAAACTGAGAGATACCCTGAACACACCATTAAACAACTGACCGGGACACAGTGCATTATGGGATATTGAGGACCAGATAGTATTGTAAATATAAAATTATCTCACCTGGCGAAACTTGGCTCTGGCCTCCTTCTCCTTCATTCGTCCGTGAGCAACCAGGTAGTCAAAGACTTCACCTAAAAGACAGAGAGACAGACAAACAGACAGACAGGTAAGCAGATGTGTCTCACCTCTAGTTGAAAAACAAAACCTCTGGATGACTTTACTATGAAGATTATTTGGAGATCATTATTTATTTCTCCATCACTGCTCATGTTAACCGTCAGAGGTGGAAGTGTTCATGTTACCTGCTGACAGACAGACAGGTGGACAGACAGGTGGAAAGACAGGTGAGCTGGTCTTACCTCCGCTGGCGTACTCCATCACCAGGTACAGAGTTTTCTCCGTCTCAATCACCTCAAACAGCTTCACTGAAAAACAACAGCAGAAACATATTACTACTCTGCTGCTGCCAAATACTGAGCTCTATTGTTGTCAAATACTGAGCTCTATTGCAGCCAAACTGAGGACTACTACTGCCAAATACTGAGCTCTGCTGCAGCCAAATACTGAGAACTACTATAGGAGGAGGAGCAGGAGGAGGAGTGGGAGCAGGAGAGGGGAGGACAGAGGAGAGGCAGGAGGAGGTGTAGGAAGAGAAAGAGGATGAGGAGGAGGAGAGGAGGAAGAAGAGGAGGTGTGCAAGTTGTTTATGGAGCAGCAGGAGGAGGACAAGGAAGAGCAGCAGGAGGACGAGGACGAGAGGAGGAAGAAGAAGGGGAGCAAGAAGAGGATTAGGAAGAGGACGATGAGAAAGAGGAGGAGGAGAAGGAGGAGGATGAGGAGGTGTAGAAGCTGTTTATAGAGCAGGTGGAGGAGGAGGATGAGGAAGAGGAGCAGGAGGGGGAGAAGGAGGAGGAGAGAGTAGGAGCAGGAGGAGGATGAGGAGGAGCAGAAGGAGGAAGAGGAGGTGTAGAAGCTGTTTATGGAGCAGGTGGAGAAGGAGGATGAGAAAGAGGAACAGAAGGAGGAAGAGGAGGAGCAGGAGGAGGGAGAGGAGAGAGTAGGGGCAGGAGGAGGAGGAGGATGAGGAAGAGGAGCAGGAGGGGGAGAAGGAGGAGGAGGAGGAGGAGGGGGTAGGGGAAGGAGGAGGAGGAGGAGAGAGTAGGGGCAGGAGGAGGGAGAGGAGGTGTAGAAGCTGTTTATGGAGCAGCAGGAGGTAAAGTAGGAGGACGAGGAGAAGGAGCAGGAGGAGAGATGAGGGGCAGGAGGAGAAGGAGGAGGAAAATGAGAAGGATGAAGAAGAGGAGGTGTACAAGCTGTTTATGGAGCAGCAGGAGGGTGAGAGCAAGAAGGAGGAGCAGGAGAGCAGCAGGAGCAGGACAAGAAAGAGGAGCAGGAGGAGCAGGTGTAGACTCACCGATGTTTGGGTGGTTGAGGATCTTCATCACACTGACCTCCCTGAAGAGCTGCAGAGACGATCAGAGTTAACACAGTTAATGACGTCATCATTCTTCATCTCTAATGTTATTAACTCACAGGTTTGTAGAAATCAGCGTCCACGTGGTTCAAATTTAAAATGTTTACTGGTCCTCAGTTAATCATAATATTGTCATGAATACTTTTTCACATAGAGCGAGTTGATGGATCATTAGTTAATTTAGGGTTCAATTTGGTAAAAAGTCTAATGAGTTTTAGATGAATCTCACAGTTCATGAATGAGGATGTTTGACCTGAGGTCTGCAGCTGTTGCACCAAACGTAGTTTAGTCTAAACATACTGCAGCAGTGACACTATAAGTGAGTAAACACAGGTTACACCAACAAGATGAACAGCTCCACTGATCAGCTGTAGGTTACTCATTAACTGAGTGAGGAGAGGGTGACAGATGTCTGTAAAACTGCCTCCCTGTACATTTATGACGACATGAACACTCAGTATTGTGCAGCACAGTTGTCACTTCATGCTGCGTTCATTTGATGTGGGAATTTCTGCTGGCACCACCTGGTTGTTTGAAACAGAAACTTGTAACTATGTAAGTAGTAAAGTACTGTACTTAACTGAAATTATGAGGTACTTTTACTTACATGAGTATTTTATACTTCTACTCCACTACATCTCAGTAGAGTAGAGACAGTGCGGCTGAACAAAATGCTGAGTTTAGTATCAAACTTTACACTCAAATTGAAGATCAAACTCTCGCTCAGCTGGTTCACGACGTGTTTGTGTTGGTTGTCATGGAGCGTTTCCTCTGTAACCTATAGTAACTGTGATGTAATGATGGAGAGTGTGAAGGTGATGTGATGAAGGTGATAAAGTCACATCAGATCCTCCTGGACCTCGAGGTGACACGTCTGTCTCTGATTGGCTCAGAAGGAACTGCATCAATCAACAGTGTCACACTTGATCTCTAAAGTCTGAAAGAAGGTGATCTGGAGCGTCAACAGGCAGAGGTCAAAGGTCAGAGGTGAGAGCGTACCTTCTGCAGACTGGTGGGGTTCAGCTGAGTTTTGTCGATGATCTTGATGGCGACCTGCAAAAAAACATCCAAAATATTAATATATAAATATTAATATAGCAATACATTTAACTCCATATCAGGTTGTGTTGGAGGACTTTCATATCATGAGACAATATCATTTCATTTTTACTACCTGTTATCACATGACTGAAACTCCATACTTTGTTTTTGACCGCTATGGAGAACGTTTTTTATGAGCAGGTGCCTGTTTCAGAAGACTGGTGTAAAATAAATAATAATGCGTTAATGCAAGATTTGTTTTAACGTTTGTGTTGTGTTGTTAATTGATTTCCAGTAATACAAATATACATATATTTGCATAAAGCAGCATACTTGCCCACTCCCATGTTGATAAGAGTATTAAATACTTGACAAATCTCCCTTTAAGGTACATTTTGAAGAGGTAAAAAATGTAGTTATATATAGTTAGTAGCGACTAATTTGCATATAATTGCTACTAACTATGGACAATCATGCGATTAATCACAAGTAAATATTTTAATCGATTGACAGCCCTAATATATACTGTATAGATCTGAATCATAGGGCGGATACACAAATTATTTAGAGCTGCAACGGTTAATCGATTAGTTGTCAACTATTACTTTAATCGCCAACTATTTTGATAATTGATTAATCGGTTTGAGTCATTTTTTAAGAAAAAAAAGTCTAAATTCTCCGATTCCAGCTTCTTAAATGTGAATATTTTCTGGTTTCTTTACTCCTCTATGACAGTAGACTGAATATCTTTGAGTTGTGGACAAAACAAGACATTTAAGGGACATCATCTTGGGTTTTGGGACACACTGATCGACATTTTTCACCATTTTATAACATTTTATAAACCAAACAACTAATCGAGAAAATAATCAACAATGAAAATAATTGTTGCAGATGCAGCTCTAAAATGACTTTCGTTAACATTGCGAGATACGTAGAGCATTTGGCCTTGACAGAGGTCTGCACTGTTTTAGAAAGAAAGAAAGGAAAAACATTCAACATGTTTGTCAGACCTCAAGAACACACATAATGAGCTGTAGAGGGAAACGCTGAATGTAAACACAAACTCTGATTGTTTACAAGCAAAATCCAAACCGGACCGTCTCCATGACAACTGAGCAAACCCGAACCCACTGAGGAAGACAACAAGATGTGGCTGAAAGTGACGTAGGTTTATATTCATTTATATTTAACTTCATATGAATCGGTCAGAAGATGCGGCTAAAAAACAAGAAAATGTGTAAATGAAAAAATGACATTACATGAAGTTATTAGATGCTGTAACAAGACGGGAATCAGTTTCCTTCATCTTGTTTTGTAGGTTATTATTTTTGTATTTAGTTGGTTTTTTTTATTGCTGCGTTTCCAGTGAGACTTCCTGGTAACATGAGTAAATTAAATTAAATTAAATTACATACAGCACTTTCCTAAAAAGAAATAAAGTGCTGTTAAGATACCCTTTACTGTCTTTATCTAATTTATTATGATACACTTATCTATAATTTAATATCTACTGTATGTTACACTGCTTTCTTGTTAAGATTTTTATATGAAGCTCTTTTAAGTGCAATCTCATACAAACACTGCTTCAGGATGTTTGATGTGACTGAAAGAAAAACAGGAGTAATAAGTAAAAAAAAATGAAATATTGAGATAAATGCACAGAAGAAATGCAAAAATCAGCAGAGCAAATGTAAAGTGTTTTACAGGAAAACACTGGGTCAGCAGGAAAAGTCAGAGTTTTATTCAGGCTTGAGTCCAAAAAGGCTTTAAAGATGATCAATGAGATTAAAATGGACTGCAGACTGCTTCTTCTCTCAGACCAACCACAGCCTGACGTCTCCAGAGAGAAACACAGCAGCTGATTGGACGGCTCTGACTCGGAAAACGGATCTTAAAATAAGTGGGAAACGTCACACACACACACACACTGTTTGATCTTCTGACCAATCGGCTCTGAGCTGCTGACGTCCGCAGCATCAATAATTCATCCTGAAGCGTTACGTTTCCAGCAGATTTAACCCCACTGACTCTGACTGAGCAGATGAAAGAGTCTAAAAGTGTATCAGAAAGTCACGTGATATACTCAAAATATGTGAGAATAAAAGCAGTTGAAAACGATTAATTTAAAAAGGTAATCCTGGATAAGTATGATGTACTTTGTTTTCATCATCATGACAGAACATTATAATGCCAGATTTTAAGTATGTGATGGTTCTTGACTTTGTCCACAACAAGCTGTATGTGTTAAATAGCGACAGTCATTAAAAAAATAGAGTGTGGAGAAAATAAACGTTATGATGGGGCAGATATTATTTTGGCTTATATTTTTATACTTGGCATATACTGAAGCCATCTAAAGCTTTATGGGATACAGTTCTCTGTTTATCCACTAACTGGGTGTTTGAAATTCTGACACTGTGGAGCCCCTCAGACAAAATTGAGACAACTGTGGTGTGTCCAGCAGTGGGCAACTCCGGGTCTAAAGAGTGAAGCCAATGCTGAAGTGCCTTAAACATGCATTCTTTCTAATAGCCAGCAGGGGGCGACTCCTCTGGTTGCAAAAAGAAGTCTGATTGCATAGAAGTCTATGAGAAAATGACTCTACTTCTCACTTGATTTA
Source organism: Adelosebastes latens (assembly GCA_916700685.1). Taxonomy (NCBI): domain Eukaryota; kingdom Metazoa; phylum Chordata; class Actinopteri; order Perciformes; family Sebastidae; genus Adelosebastes; species Adelosebastes latens. The sequence continues at coordinate 4,526 of CAKAKR010042990.1, read as the reverse complement.
TTACCTCAGTAAACATTGTAAACATGGTCTCAATCGATAGTTTCAAGTCTTCTTCAATACAGCATGATGTTCATTTAGTAAATTTTGGTCCCATTTAGAGTCAAATAGACCACAAAGCAGGGTATGCTTTAGTGCTTGGCTCCCTTGAGATTGACAGGTCGATACCACGGCGTTGTCCGGTCTGGGTGTTGTCCGTGTTTTCGTCTTTAACCGTTTCACTATGTGTTTTCAGTTCATTAAAGTTAATTATACCCTTTTTGGAGACCTGAAAATGACTTATTCGACGTCTGTTGTACAGTGGAAACCGCTTATAGTGATCACGTCTGTCCAGTTAAAATTGATCACTATAAGCGGATGATTATTATAACAAGCAATTAGAAGCTCCTGTTTGCAGTGTATTCATGGATGTACAGACAACTGTCACTGGATTACTTTGATACTGAAGAAAACTTAAAAACATGATGATTCTCAGGCAAGTTCTGCAGCGTGTTTTTCTATGATTTCTAAGTGGATTTATGGAAGTTTATTTGCGATGGAAAATATATGTTTCATGTCTGTGCGGTCAGATTTGACTGAGATATGACTCTGAAGTATCTTAAGTAGCTTAATCTCCTTCAAGAGCTTGTGTGTCACTGCAGCAGCTAAATCAGCAGCCAAACTACAATAACTGACTTCCTGTTGTTTGTAAACACCTGTATGCACCTGTCCCTTTCACCTCACATCTCTTCCTCCTCATTCCCCCTACAACACTCCCCGTGGCCCCCTGGGGATTTGCCTCACAATTTTAAAACTATAATATATAATGTTATTTCTCAGTAAGTAAGTGTGTGTTTGACTAGCTGATGAGGATTGTCTAAACTCTGTGTTTGTGTTCTCACCTCTCGGCCCGTCAGTGTGTGTTTGGCCAGTTTGACTTTGGCGAAGTTGCCCTTGCCGATGGTCTTCAGCAGGCGGTAGTTGCCGACGTGCGGCTGTTCGTCTGCGAGGGACGTCACGGCGCTGCGACATGGCGGCAGACTGTGGCGGCTCGATGATTTGGTGGGCGGGGCCGGCGGCTCGGGGAGGCCGTCTGACGTCTTTGGCTGAAAGAGACACAAAAAGATTTATTATAAACATTTACATTATCCTGAACTGAGTGATTCACTACAGCACTGCAGGTCCACTCCAGAGGTGCCCCATTCAGTTACGGCGTGCCACAGGGAAGCGTACTCGGACCGTAACTGTTTCCAACACAGCTGTCAAAGAGGAGAGTCCGTATGTATGCAGATGATACAGCTCTTTACAACTCAGAGAAAACGATAGAAGAATGTCAACAAGCCTTAACAGAGGATGTGGAAAGAGCTGCCTTGTGGTTTAGAGTTAATAAACTGTCCCTAAACCCTAAGGACGCATCAGAGTACGATTACTGCGTTTACAACTGCCCAAACAAACCGCACCAGAAATCAATTAAAGAGGACTAATGTTGGCTAGTGAAAGCGCCCTAAAATAACAAAATCTATGCTCCTCGGAAGTACCAGAAACTTCTTGACAGGTGACGATAGGGTTAATATCTACAAGCAGTTATTCTCGTTTACATATTCAGGTGTGAAATTGGACTCTCACCTAAAGTGGATGCTACATCAACATAAAAAGAGTTGCTGGTTTGAATGCAATAAGCAGAGCAAAGATTTCTGTAAACAGGAAAGTACCCATCACTGTGTACAATTCCCTTCTCCTTTCTCACTTAGATTAATGTGGAATGGAACAGTCAGGCCAGGTTCAACGAGTGATCAACAGAGCTGCACGTCTCATTTACAGACTACTATGTGTCTGAGAGACCACATGAAGACTGACAAACTTCTACAAATAGCTGGTATTGACAAGAACAAACTAGTCTACAGGCACTCAAATGTAAACTGGACATTTGGTGTAGCTCTAATGTCGTCCAGGAGGAAACTGTAGGACTTATATACGCTGCACAGTGCCAGAAACAGGTTGAAATAATGAAAAGGAAAAAAAGTGTGAAAAATTGCCATAAATCGGGAGAAATGTGGGAGAATTGTGACACTGGGAGAAAACCGGTAGAGGGCAATGAAAAACGGGAGTCTCCCTGGAAAATCAGGAGGGTTGGCAAGAATGACAAAAACTGGAGTGTAAAAACAGCAATTCATCATTTCACAGGGGCTATGTGCCGGACTACTGCCGTGGTTTCAGTCCAGGACAATAACAGCAGAGTGAACTGTATTATCTGCTGCTGGCCGGCGGCTGTCAGAGGAACTGGAGCTGATGGAAACCAGTCTGACAGCGTCTCAACCAGCTGGAGGAGACACACACCTCTACTGTTACACCACGACATCACACTGCACCGCCGCTGAAACTCAACACCCACTGAAGGACACGATGTCATACTCACTCAACGGATTTGGTTTTGTTAACCACAACGTTAACAGGCAGATCTGTTGTTAAAGGCCGGTCACACCAGAGAGTGTCATGAAATATTTGGTTCTACAAGTTTGGTCATGTTGTGAATACTCGCAGGGTTAGTTGGTGAACTACTGTAGCTGGCAAGAACATTTACTCAAGTACTGTACTTAAATACAAATTTGAGGTACTTGTATTTTACCTCAGTATTTCCATTTTATGCAACTTTATACTTCTACTCCACTACATCTCAGAGGTAAATATTGTACTTTTTACTCCACTACATTTGTCTGACAGCTTTAGTTACTTCACAGATCACAGTTTTTCATCCCCTTCCTGTCCAGTGAAAACCACGCATCTCCAGATGTGTTGATGTTGAATGTTTGTGATAAACTAAAGGATGAGGTGTTCCTTTATGTGTCGAGATAATCCTCCTACTTCTTCAGCTAAACTCACTAAAGGTACAGTGTGTAGGATTTGGCGACATCTAGTGGTGTGGTTGTAGATTGCAACCAACTGAGTACCCCTCCGCTCACTCCTCTCTTTCCAAGACTGCGGTAACGTGAGCCGCCGAGTGCAAAACCGTGTTAACGTCGTTCGCCCTCACTCAGAGGCCATCATTACCATAATAACACTACTTTAGCAGCAACGGAAGTGGCTTAAGTACGTTACCGCAGTTTCACATCTGTGTTGGAGAACTACGGTGGCCTTCAGGTAACGTAAAAACACAAAAGCCTCTCTGTAGAGGCAGTGTTTGGTTTGTCCATTCTGGGTTACTGTAGAAACATCGTGGAGCAACATGGCGGACTACGTGAAGAGGACCCGCTTCCTATATTGATATGAAGGGCTAATTCTAAGCTAACGAAAATACAACAATTCTTAGTTTCAGGTGATTATACACCAAAGAAAACATAGTTATGAATATCATATTCCATTATCCATCCATTATCTGTAACTGCTTATCCCATTCAGGGTCGCGGAGGGCTTTTTAGAGATACGTGGTTCTCACAGGACAGCGACGCTACAAACATATGATGATCTTATTGACCATGATGCATTGCTGTAGATTAAACTAGCCAACAGTATATAAAGGAGTTAAAATGAACACAACCTTAAACATCTACTGCAGTCAAATGCAAAACACACATTAATGCAGCAGTAATATTAATCCAGAAACATCAGATATAATAGTATATATACTGTATATAGTATATAACACTGACAGGGAACATTTTACTGCACAATTAATACTTCTACTTTTGGCACTCTAAGTACATTTTGCTGATAATACTGATCAGTAATGTTTTGAACGCAGGACTTTTACTAGTAGTGGAGTATTTTCACAGTGTGGTATTAGTACTTTTACTGAAGTAAAGGATCTGAATACTCCACCTCTGGTCAAAGCTCACCAAAGTGAATTTACTTCTCCCCTGCGAGTGAATCCACTGATCACAGTGATTCCACTGAAATTAAATGATTTCACTGTGAATCTTTAAAGGCTGTATCATGGCAGAGGTTTCAGATTTGATCACAGATGACCAGACAGTCTGTTTTCTTAAACTAACTTCTGTCTAAATGTGACAAGTTCCTCCTGGTGAAGAACAGACCAGCAGTTTAAAACAGGAACTTCTCTTTATTTATGCTTCAGTTTACAGATTACAGCAGATGGAGAGGTCTGCCTTTCTTTTGTTGCTCTGTTGTTACTGACTGGAGGCAGAGACAGTTTGTTATTGGTTAAAAATCAAATTTTTGAAAGGAAAATACAAAAAACAGATACACTTTCAATAAAAATATCTTTCGCTGTCTTTGCGGTTACCAAACTGATTTAGAGTCTCAAGAAGGAAAGAGCCTCAACCTCAGAGAGCTGAAGTGAAACCAGAACTTCCAGGTTCTGTTCCACAAATAAGAATTAGGCTACAACAATTATCAAAACAACTTTCCAAAACAGATAATCGGACATTCACTCCAGTGATTAGTGAGGAGGTATGAAAAGCTTTTAGACGACGCATTTTCCCTCTGATCCAACAGGTTTATTTAGCTTAAAGGAACAGTGTGTAACATTTAGGAGGATCTATTGGCAGAAATTAAATATAATATTAATAACTATGTTTTCTTTAGTGTATAAT
>CAKAKR010042989.1:0-47660 GCA_916700685.1 Adelosebastes latens | reverse complement strand
ATCGCACATTTTTTATCTGTTCAAAATGTACCTTAAAGGGAGATTTGTCAAGTATTTAATACTCTTATCAACATGGGAGTGGTCAAATATGTTTGCTTTATGCAAATGTATGTATATATTTATTATTGGAAATCAATTAACAACACAAAACAATGACAATTATTGTCTAGAAACCCTCACAGGTACTGCATTTAGCATAAAAAATATGCTTAAATCATAACATGGCAAACTGCAGCCCAACAGGCAACAACAGCTGTCAGTGTGTCAGTGTGCTGACTTGACTATGACTTGCCCCAAAATGCATGTGATTATCATAAAGTGGGCATGTCTGTAAAGGGGAGACTCGTGGGTACCCATAGAACCCATTTTCATTCACATATCTTGAGGTCAGAGGTCAAGGGGCCCCTTTGAAAATGGGCGTGACAGTTTTTTCTCGCCAAAATGTAGCGTAAGTTTGGAGCGTTATTTAGCCTCCTTCACGACAAGCTAGTCTGACATGGTTGGTACTGATGGATTAGCTATAATGGAATAGCTAGAACAGCTTTAAAACTGAGCCCACTACAACCTAAAAATTGTATGTTGCGTTAATGTGTTAAAGAAATTAGTGGCCTTTAAACAAATTTGCGTTAACGCCATGTTAACTTTGACAGCCCTATTAAAAATGTATAGTGATTGGACTACTGTATCTGCAAATTCAGAGTGAAATAAACCAGAATAGTTTAAAGATTAGACATGGACACTAGACAGGCCTACAGTTTTTCTGTAGCCTCCAAGAGGGAAACATATGTGGCCAGTGAGAGTGCAGAAAACAGCTCAGAGGGAATAAATAGACCGTTCAAGTGTTCTAAAATTAGTCTGACATTAACAAAGAGCGGTCAGACCACGCTCTGTTTGTAGAGCACACTTGACATCGGAGTGGCCCTGAATTCAGCCAGTTGTTTAGATGGTCAGTCAGCACCATGGACAGAGACCCTGTCACCACAGCTTGACCTCTGGGGCCCAACGCCACCACACAAACCAGGAGAAAACACTGGAAAGGCTCAAACTAAGGCTGCCAGAGGCTCTTTTGTTAAGGATTTGTTAAAAGCATGGGAAAAAATACATCAGGCTAATACAACAGCAACAGCTGGTCAGATGAATCATGTTATAGAAATCAGGCATTTCCCTACATGCAAATTCCCCTTATCTCATGATCTAGCCTACAAGGAAGCTGCTGAGCTCAGCATTATTTGTTGCATGATTAAGCAGCTTCCAACTTTGTTCCTCATTTTACTTTAACCCTCTGAGGCCCACAATAGACTCGTTTTTGTCTTTTTTAGGGGGGCACAGTACAGGGGGTCTTTAGGGGGAGATAGCAGGTCAGCAGTAGATGTCACATAGAAGTGTTGTACATCTTCTGAACGCTGGGAACCTGGAGATTAATTTGAGATGCAGCTCAGTACTGTCAAGTTTTTTCTAGTCATAATTCAGAAATAAACACAAATTAAATATTTAAAATAAATTGTAAAAGTATATAAGGGTATAGAGAACATTATGATTGAAGTATATGATGGTGATCCTCATGCTCTACACTATTATGTCTCATAAGTTGTTGCAGCAATGTCGGGGTTGATATCATTTCTTAAACAGATTTGGTGCTAAATTTAACCATTTTTTACCACTCAAGAATTGATCAAAATTATCAATAATCCTTCCAAAGAAACACGTTAAGACACCAAGACCTTGAGGACCACCATAGAAAAAGCCATGCTGTGATTTGGTTTCAAAAACTTTTGACATTTTGAGATTTCTGCAAGAATTATTAGATTACATGGCGATCTCTTCTGTTCTGGAAACTTCTCAGAAACCCCCTTTATTGTCAATCTACCTAGGAAAGCCACCCATCCTCTGAATGCTCTAGGTCTCTAGTTTGTGGTTGTAAAGTTTCATGAGGCTGTGATTATCCTAGAGGTCACCACAGTCATTTTATACAGTGAGCTCAAGTTTAAAAAATGGTCTCACTACAATGAAATAGCTACTATGGGGATTAACATCATCACACATGAACACAGTTGGGCTCATTGGATCCACAAGAGTCTCCGCTTTACAGTGATACCTAATTTATGTAATTCTAAGACTGCTTAGGGACCCCAGTATGCAGAAATATTCAAATACACCATTTTAAGAATAGGCGAAAATAACACATTTACACTGCATGCAAAAAACTGCATGTGATTATCATAAAGTGGGCATGTCTGTAAAGGGGAGACTCGTGGGTACCCATAGAACCCATTTTCATTCACATATCTTAAGGTCGGAGGTCAAGGGACCCCTTTGAAAATCACCATGCCCGTTTTTCCTCACCAAAGTTTAGCCCAACTTTGGACCTTCCCAACAAGCTAGTATGACATGGATTCCTCAGGTTTTCTAGTTTCATATGATATCTGAACCTGTTACAGCCTCTGAAAGACAATAAAGTCGCAGGTCTCAGAGGGTTGAGAAGAGAAAGTGAAAACAAGCATTGATCTTAAACACTCATAGGGGCAATAATGACTTATCTTGACAAGATATCAACTGCCACAGTGAGCTTGCAGCAGCTTGGCACAATATGCTGAATCACACAGGCCTAATTCATTAATGTACTACTACTGCTACAGTCTTTATAAAGCAACATAAGATAGGACAATATCATCAGTGTGCACTACACCGTTTGGTCTCTTTAAATCTAAATATAACCCCCTCTAAAGCTGATACCTAAACCGCCTGGCTAATGGTGCGTTCACGTGCTACTCGAGGGGCTCCGACCAGCGCTCCATAAACAGCAACAGTAAGACTTTCACAGCCTTTTAGCTAAATTATTAAATACACCTACTACTTTGTGTTTCAAATAATATTGATGGTTGCTGTGTTCGTAGTGAAGAATAAGAAGAGGAACGTCACTAAATATATGGCAAAATGAAGCCACATAAGCTGAGCTAGATGTCAATCTTTAGCATTAGCACTACTCATTAGCAAAACGTTGTTGTAGGCCTATAAACCAACACTGGTTGAGCATATCCACACCCTAAAAGTTAAAGCTAAACACTTTGCTATGATATTACAGAACATCTCAATTGTCCTCTGTATGCAGAGTTTTAATATTTCCGACAGCGCCTGAAGGCAGCAGCTGGCTTGTCACCCGTCCACAGAAACAATCTGTAAACTCTCCAACTGTCTCCACACTGACCTTGTTCATCGGGGGGTGTCGGGTGACGTCGTAGCCCCTCTTCTTGGTGTAAACAAAGGTTTTTGAGTTGTCTTCGGACTTGTGCATCTCCGTTTCCACCGACTCCCGTCTGACCAGACCGGAGCGTGCCATGTTGTTGGCTCTGTAACTACAGAGACGGTGAACTGTTGTGAACGCAACAAGTGGATGCGCAGGTCTGACAGCTGACAGCTTGTGCCTCTGTAGTGTTGTCACTTCGCCTTCAATTCAAGAAGAACCGGAGTCTTCTTATCAATGAGGCTGTTTCCAATAATATTCCCTGAAGGTCTTGATGTGTGCAAAGTCCCTCCGTGTAGTATCACCTGGCAACAGGTGCATGGTGGATAGCCTATAGGAACACAGAAATGTACAGACGACTTTACTTTATGCCTTCTTTTTTTCTATTAAATGAAGATTAAATATGAATTAGTAACAATATAGTTTCAAACAGTATTGCAGTAGAAGTTTTATTGGGTTAATTCTAAGGCTCCCCTTACCAAAAATATGTTTATTCAAGTGTGACATTAGTAGCCTATACTATTTTTAAACTTAAAATAAGAGAGTATGCTTTCAGTTTACTTTTGATGTACTTATCAGAGATATACTGAACAAAATTATACTTAAGTGTACTTGGCTTATACTGATAAGTATCCAGAAAAGTCTGAGTATACTTGGCTTATACTGATAAGTATCCAGAAAAGTCTGAGTATACTTGGCTTATACTGATAAGTACACAGAAAAGTTTGAGTATACTTGGCTTATGCTGACAAGTATAGAGAAAAGTCTAAGTATACTTACTGACAAGTATACAGAAAAGTCTAAGTATACTTGCTGACAAGTTTACAGAAAAGTCTAAGTATACTTGGCTTATGATGACAAGTATACAGAAAAGTCTGAATATACTTAGCTTATACTGACAAGTATAGAGAAAAGTCTAAGTATACTTACTGACAAGTATACAGAAAAGTCTAAGTATACTTGCTGACAAGTTTACAGAAAAGTCTAAGTATACTTGGCTTATGATGACAAGTATACAGAAAAGTCTGAATATACTTAGCTTATACTGACAAGTATAGAGAAAAGTCTAAGTATACTTACTGACAAGTATACAGAAAAGTCTAAGTATACTTGCTGACAAGTTTACAGAAAAGTCTAAGTATACTTGGCTTATGATGACAAGTATACAGAAAAGTCTGAATATACTTAGCTTATACTGACAAGTATAGAGAAAAGTCTAAGTATACTTACTGACAAGTATACAGAAAAGTCTAAGTATACTTGCTGACAAGTTTACAGAAAAGTCTAAGTATACTTGGCTTATGATGACAAGTATACAGAAAAGTCTGAATATACTTAGCTTATACTGACAAGTATAGAGAAAAGTCTAAGTATACTTACTGACAAGTATACAGAAAAGTCTAAGTATACTTGCTGACAAGTTTACAGAAAAGTCTAAGTATACTTGGCTTATGATGACAAGTATACAGAAAAGTCTGAATATACTTAGCTTATACTGACAAGTATAGAGAAAAGTCTAAGTATACTTACTGACAAGTATACAGAAAAGTCTAAGTATACTTGCTGACAAGTTTACAGAAAAGTCTAAGTATACTTGGCTTATGATGACAAGTATACAGAAAAGTCTGAATATACTTAGCTTATACTGACAAGTATAGAGAAAAGTCTAAGTATACTTACTGACAAGTATACAGAAAAGTCTAAGTATACTTGCTGACAAGTTTACAGAAAAGTCTAAGTATACTTGGCTTATGCTGACAAGTATACAGAAAAGTCTGAATATACTTAGCTTATACTGATAAGTACACAGAAAAGTCTAAGTATACTTGGCTTACACTGACAAGTATAGAGAAAAGTCTAAGTATACTTGGCTTATGCTGACAAGTATACAGAAAAGTCTAAGTATACTTGGCTTATACTGATAAGTATAGAGAAAAGTCTAAGTATACTTGGCTTATACTGATAAGTATAGAGAGAAGTCTAATTATACTTGTCTTATACTGACAAGTACACAGAAAAGTCCAAGTATACTTGGCTTTTGCTGACAAGTATACAGAAAAGTCTAAGTATACTTACTGACAAGTTTACAGAAAAGTCTAAGTATACTTGGCTTATGCTGACAAGTATACAGAAAAGTCTTAGTATACTTGGTTTATGCTGACAAGTATAGAGAAAAGTCTAAGTATACTTGGCTTATGCTTACTTTTTGATAGCCTTTTTGAGTGTGAGAGTTTAACGTATGTTTTGATATGAATTTACTTCAATTTATCAAGAATTTTCTACGTTTTTGCGTTCTCCGTTCATCATGGAGGCCTACGAGAAAAACTAATTTTATTTATTTATTTAATCTCATCACAAAACATCAAGTCAAATAGCAAAAGGAGCAAATCTCTTTATGTAATACATAAATCATTGGCTAAGTACAATAAGTTAAAGAAAACCCTCAAGTATACTTACAGTAAAACCAATTAAACTATAGTAGTTTACTGAGAGTATACTGTAAAGTGTACTTTCATAAACTAAAAAACAATTTTTAACCAGAACTAAATTATATATAGTAGCTTATTGTTAGCAGTAGGCTACAAGTAGCAAAGTAGCAACAGGAGTTATAGCCGTCACAGTAACAATAATAATACTTCTAGTACAGTAAGTGTGTCACACTGAGCAAGCATCATACCTAGGAATGTGTTAGGTCTAAAATAAATAGTTCACATATTGTACCATGATTTAGATTATCCCCCATTTTTTGCGGAGTCATGACATTTTCTTACAAACACATAACTAAGATACTTTTACGACACGGTGTGTCTGAGGGCTGTGACAGGAGTGAAGATATTTGAAGCCAAGGTCAACCTTTGGCCTTCACACAGCAGAGAGTTTGACAGTCAGAAATACCGCGGCATTCTGGGAGTGGGAGAGAGGTTATTCAATCCTAAATCTGTATACCTCATGCTGATGAGGTGACTGCTCCAAACTCACTAAAGTCTCACCTCAAAATCAGCTGCAAACTGTTGTCCACAGGGACATGCTAGTTTCAGTTACTCCAAATTATCTACTTTATCATATATTGACCTTTATTACCAAGGATTCCCTGTCAGCGTGTGTCAATGAAGGGAGTTTGAACCCGAAGTGAACGCATCTGAAGACTGATTTTATGTCAAGGTTGAGCTCGTGCCAAGTGTGTAAAGACTGATAAAGTCTTCTCGAGTGTGTCTGCAGAATGGAGAGGATAAGAAAGAGCCTAGAGAGAGTAAAGGGTAGTTGAACGCCTGGGTCCTCATGCAGTGTTATAGGATATCAGACCTTCAAGGATTTGGTTGAGTCTCCCTCATCTTCATCTACTTTCTAACACTGTGGAGAATTTGTCTGAACTTGCCGCATTCAGACATCATGTCCTCCCATAAATCATGCCATATCGTGGCTGTAAGTCAATTTGGTCCAGTCACACTACTATTAGTGGAGAGATTGATATCTCTGTTTCTTCTCCGATGGCACTGTTCAACATATAAAACAGATGATGGATGTTTGGGATTGTTGAAAACTTAATTTCAGATGCACTGAAAGTACAATATTATCTTCAGTACATTTGGGCACCTGTCTGCAGGAGGCAGACCCATACAGCATCAACAGGCTGTTGAGGTTCACATGGGCTCACATTGGGTTTGTGTTGGCTCCCTCTGGCAACAGACTCTGTGACTACTAGCCTACTTTGTCCTCAAGGCTCAGAGTCAACATCAGACTGCTGCTGCTGCCAAAAGCACAGACCCAGCTGATCTCTGTGAACTCAAAAACTCAGCTCATCTGCTTCATCCGGGCTGTCTGGTTTGATTCATTGTGGAACACGACTGTAAGCAAATAACACACCAAAACATCTTGATTTAAATGATGTGAAATACTGATTGGTGCACCCAGTACGTAATGCAGACATTTATCCAATCGAGCCCCGCCCACTTAAAACCCCAATAATGATATGAAAGTAGCAGAGGACTTTTATTTTGAGGAACCGCTAAATAGTAGTTACTGGATGTGACGCCAGTTCTAAGAGTACGTGCATAGCCCTCTAACGGGCTTCGCTACTGGGTGCCGAGGCGGAAATAAAAGATGTTTTCAACATGAATATGAGGCATTTTGATGCAATCTGAGATTTATGCTACCAATCGTGCTACAGTAACATGTGAACTACATACAGGAAGTACCAGAAATTGAGGCAGAGCGAGAGAGAGAGAAACAGGTAAGAGTTCATACTGTATACTGTATTATAGAATTAAGTGGCTTTAACAAGGTCTTATTCTCTAATAGATTTGACTAAATCATGCCTACATGTGTGTTGACTCAGCAGGGACAATATTAAGTGCAATAAAAAAGCAGTACAGAATGAATAAAGACATTTCCACCATAAATTGATGCAGAAAAGGCACAAATTGGGGCATATTTATGCAGGAAATTAAATGTTTGATGCTCAAAAGTTCCTGGGGGAGGACCAACTCACCCAATACACCCAACAGAATCAGCTTTATAGTAAGAAGCTGATTGAGAAAGGAGGATTTCAGGGCCTTTTATAAAGCTAGAAAAGATTAAAAAGAAAGACTTAAATGAGTCAAATTCACTCGACAATTAACAATACAACAAAAAATTGAGTTTGAATTCTAGTTTGTTGGTGGTAAAGTATATCATTAACTGCTAATCAAAAATCTCCAGTAAAATGTGCACTGTACCTACAAACTATCAGCTTTTCAGGGACTAAAAGATAACCTTGATTTAGGTTTGGTGACAGCACATTTTTGAAATAATCTAGTGTGTTTTGAAAGAAGGAAAGGAGGATGGAGAAATCTCATAACCCATAAAGGATCTTTTGAATGTAATCTTCGACGTTATCAACATAAAAATCGGCATAGTTTTCACCAGACACTGTTAAAGTGTAAAATGGTGTCACTGTCTGAATAATGAAGGTTCAAAAGCAGCCGTGGGAATGTTATAAGAGTTAGACTAGTAGCAGGTGCATTATGGATGTCAACTTTGATATAGATCAATGTCTTTGGCCAAAGCCTTTCCTTATATAGCGGACCAAAACCGAACCCCTCCTGATCATCTTGTTTATCAGACTTTCACTCTGTGTTTAAATTACTAATCTGGAAGACAAACATCTGCCATCTGTTTCTGTACCAGGAGCAGGAAGTTATTTTTGAGGATTGAGGCAGTATGCCAGTTGGCAGCGGTAGGGCATGAGGAATGCTGGGAGAGTTTGGGAAGCACAATCAGCCCACCCATTGAAGGTTGATCACCGTACTGGAACAGCTGGATGTTGTCCACCTGGTGATAATGCCAGATTGAGAGAGAAAATTCAGATTCTAAAATGTTTTGTTATCCAACAGCAAGAACTTGGCGATTACTGCGCTGCTCAGAGATCATTTGTCAATAGAACGGTGTGTTCTGTTTGTGATGTGATAAAGTGCTGCCACTGGTGTTGGAGATGTAACAGTCTGACTTCCTGTGCAGCATGACAGGCCTAACAGGTGTTTAGAAAACCAAGTGTATATTAAAGGCTTTCATGAACCAGGTATAGGCCCCATTTTGCAAAATACAACACTACAGGCAAATCAAACAAAAAAAAACAGGAGATGTGCCAGCACAAACCTTTGTATGATCACTTCTACCAAAAACACTACTTTATTGACCCCTCAGCTAACAAATCAAAAAATCCTACCTGGGTTGCAACATCTGACACACCTGGCAGACCACATCAAGACTGACATCAAGTCAAGACAAAGAGTCTATACAGCCATGCTAGCAGCTCCGTGAGGCTGTACTTAGGTACAGCAGTGCTTTAAGGGTGCTTTCACATCAGGGACCTGGGCCCAGATCAGAGTACACTTGTCCCCAAAGTCCAGTTCGTTTGATTAGTTGGAACGCTCTGTACTGTACTCGGGCACGGTTCGTCGATCCGTATTCGAGTCCAGTTGAAAAGGTGGTCTCAAGTACAGTTCATGTGTACTCGGGTACGGTTCCCATTAGGTGTGAAAGCCAACTGCACCAAAACACGGAAGTGGACTGCTATTTAACGTGAGTAACGTTAGCATTCAGCGAGTAGTTTTCAAAGGGCAGGCTTTTTTCAACGCCACCGGTCTCCTCCGAAATCTGTATATGCTCGCAGCATGCGCCGATCTCATCCTCTGAAAACTGCATGGCCGTGGGTGATAAAGCAGGAAGGCAGGCGAGAGGGTCCTTAAAATATAAACAATAGTAGGCGATGGGGTCGGGCGATGTTTGTTATTTTATTTAGCTTATTTAATGGTCTGCCTCTGAAGAACGAGAGCAGTCAGCTGCTCAGCGGGCAGAGAGAGAGAGAGAGAGAGAGAGCCAAAGCGGAGGGGGAAACAAAGTGCAGAGCCGGCATATTTTCACGTCAAACTCGGTGACGACGACCATTTTGGTAAGTCTTATTTTGTTAATGTCAACTTTCAATGAAGTGTTTTAACTTTAGTTACTAAGTTACTTCATCAGGATTCATCATAATACAAAAAATGATGATGTATTGCTATAGTTAAAGATAAGACTTTATTAATCACCAGGGGGATGTTCCCAATCTACCCAGCAGTATATAAAGTAAAATGAACCCCACCTTTACCAGATGCAACTTTAAAGTGACACTTATTTATATATAATCCAATAATATAATAATTTATATATTATTATGAAATTAACCATTCTGCACAATGAACATTTTTTACTTTCGGTACTATAAGTATATTTTGATGCTAATACTTTTGTACTTTTACTTAAGTACAATTTTGAATGCATGCCTCTTACTCATTTTTGTTGTTTGTTATAAGTGGTATTGCTACTTTTACCAAAGTAGATGTTCTGAGTGTTTACCTACTTACCACCACTGGACACTTTCAGTAGGTGAAAGTCAAACAGTCAAGGCCGTGATCTGAGAGAGTGACAAGGATCACTCTCGAGCTGACCTGTTGCAATCTTATAGGCTCTGCAGACAATAAAAGAGGGCATAAAACCTAGCAATTATTGGTGATGTAATGACATGAAATAAAAGGCCCTCCAGCCATAACTAGTTGTACTATTAACAGATGATTACAGTGATTATGAAATAAATGTGCAAGGTTACGCACCTTTGATTTCATTTCATCACCTCTCCTAATCAACGTTTCATGACCCTGTTGAACCAGATGTTTTATAGACGTAAATCTCCTGTTATTGCATGTTAATTAATAGCAAGCACTGTCCTGACTCACACACAGACACACACAGTGTTGAGGAGCAGCCTTAATGTATGATCACGATCCATGCAGCCATGCATCACACACAGCCGTCTTTTCTCTCGTCTGGGTTTTGACTCTTGTTTATCCCCTGTGGGGCTTTTCTGGTCAGGAAGTGGAGGAGGCAGCAGACAAAGACAAATACAATTACTGAGAATCAAATCACCCGCAAAACACATGGTTTTCTCTCTCTCACCTCCATTTATTGTGCTGCATACTGACAGCAACACCTGGCCGCACTTCCTGCACCGTATAGCTGATGGCAAAGGATTCACCAACGTGGTCGTTAAATGTAATTACAGCCAGACTCAATGGAAGAGGGGAAACCATACCTTCTGATTGCATAGACATCTGCCTGTATAAACTATACGGAAGAGAGTGTATACAGCACATGGGAACTTGGCTTCTGTCTTGAGGAGTTGTATTATTTATGAAGTTACTCCTTAAAGGAGTTTCCTACTTGTATAACACATTTTAGTTTAAAAAAAACATCTTAAAAATACATAATTCAATTTATGATTTTGTTTGCTATAAACTGGCGGATACCCTGAAATACTATACTTGTGATAAATAGAAGTAAAATTACAGATTTAAAAAGAATACGCAAAAAAGTACAAGAACCCAAAAATGTATTCGTTACTTGCACCCCTGACTGTAAGTAAGGAATAGAAATGTGGGATTTGTTTCGATGGTTGAAGGAAAAGCCCCAGGTGTTGTGAGAAATGAATATGAGACTTTCAGAGCTGTGAATGTAAGGAATAGAGCCAATGGGTATTAAGACACAAAGGTCAAAGTGCAAGGTAACACGACAGGCTTGAGGTGAAACACTCCCTCACATGTACGAAGGTGTGCACACCTGTCTCGGCCTCCAGGGCATTTTGACCTTTCAGCCTCTTTAATCATCACTGCCTTGCCTTGGACCAATAAACTCCGGTGTGTTTCCGCAGTCGGTTCACAGACTCACAGAACAAGTATTCCCACAGTTAACCGCTCCACTATTCCCCCAGGTTTTCAAAAGCAATTCCACTTTTATGAACTGGCAGCACAAAGATTCAAGTTTGGCAGAGGAAAATCTGAACAAGAACCACATTTCCCCCCTTTATGTGCTTTTGCGAAGGCGTAACTGTTGTTGTTTGGACCCTGAACAGAACACACACAAAAGAGCAGCGAGGCGGAGGGCCTGCCGAGCACCTTTAGGACCAGCGGAGGAAATGGGTGGATGTTTTGGGAGGGGCTCCTGAGGGACGCTGCACTTCCAAGTATGCTGACATACATACATACATGACTGCCCTCGTTCCTTTGCTTTCTCTCTCTCTCTCTCTCCTACGAGTCCATACATGACCCTCCCCCAGCCCCCCAAATCAATGGGCCCTTTCACTGATCACTCCTCATAATGACCCACTGTTTGGGCCCACAGATATTTGGGGAGGTGGAAAAAGAGAGAGAGCTTTAGGCTGCAGCGTTTCTGTCTTGCATTATTAGAGAAAGCTGAGTTGACAGGAGTGTACTGCAAGAAGGGGCTTGATCATAATAGGCCGGGTTGAGTCAAGGAAGCCCTGAACATATCCTGAGGAAGGTACTGCTGAGCCTTCGACAGGCCATATCAATGTGTCAAGTCCAGTGATGGTATTGATTTCACAGTTTAGTGTTTTTTTGCTAAGATATTACTGTATATATATAGTATATATATTTTTTATTTGTACACAGAGGAAAAGAAGCCATATGCTTATACAGTGGACCTCTTAAGAATAAAAAAGAAAAGAAAAACATGTACTTATCTAGTCAAAGATTATTCTTACTAAAAAGAATAGATTTATGTTTTCTGACCAGTAATTTTATTGGTGCCATTCTTGTGAGGGTGGGCACAACAAGTAGTTTGCAATATCACTTTGATTCCAACAGCCAGACAGGTTAACCAGCTGGGTTGCGGACAATGTTAGCCCATCTGTGATTTCAGCACTCTGTACGGTACTCTGTATATCCCTCCATAATGTGATTCAAATCACCAGGAAATGTATAGAAATGTACAAAAGTACAGGTCTACCTGTTTGTTTGTTTTTTGTGGCTGCTAAACCTGCACAAACAAGACAAAGAGAAATATTTTTTAATTCTTAAAGAACCCGCAAAGGGTGAAATGCACCATTTGTGCTGCCAAGCAAATAGCGTCTCGGTGCTCCGGTGCAGTTTGCACATACTGAAATGAGGTAATATGCATTTGGCACAAAAATAGGCCCCTTTTTATGCAAGTGAGCCTCATTGCAAAATCAGTCCATTTCACAAAGATGTGCGCTAAAAAATGCACATTAATGAGGGCTGTCGCACCATCTTCTTTTACAGTCTGAAGGTGTGCGTTTGAAAACACCGACAGCACTGACAGACGATTTCTCTCTGTCACGTTTAAATTCCTTGCCTGAAGTTTTGAGGAATGTCTCTGCGCCTCGACCTGTAGCTCACAGTCTGAAAATGACATCTTTCTTCTTTTCTCTCTGAAGCGTGATGCTGTTTACTTAAAAAAAAACATGTCCAAAAACATTTTTTTTTTTTTTTTGGAAAAAGGAAAAATACGCACAATAGCTGCAGAAGTTTATATTTCCTTACACCAAATGTGAGGAGAATTCAAATTTCAGCTTTAACTTTAAAGCTGCTAAATGTGAGATTGGGAGCATATCTGTTGCCTCTGCACGGCTCTCAACATGGCGACAGCTGTGAGCTAGCCAGTGGGGCACGCTCACATGCACTAAAAGCATTCATGGCCGGCCCGGATATGTCCGAATATAAGAAACTCAGATTACAACACACACAGAGGCAGAGCGACTTCATTCTCTGCTCAGGTAGACATTACTCCTCTATATCTTTACATAGACAATGCTGCTATATTAATGCTCTGGATATCGTATAAAGCACTTTTAAGGTAAGTAATAAAGTAAACAGTTATTTTAAAAGTAACTTTTCCATAATAGTGTTGAGCAGTGTGCATGCCTTTCCTGGCACAGAGTCTGGCTGTGTGTCTTTCTACTTGCATGCATGAACATGTAGGTGTGTTATTATTAATAAAGACTGTAACAACAAATCAAGGTGTGCCACTGAACTCAGTGTGACTGCACAATGAAACAAAAGCTGTGCAGCAGGCGGGTCAACATTTGCCAAATACAACTGAACACCAGAGAGCGAAGATTCGGCTGGAGAGACAGCGGAGCTTCTCCACTCAAACTACTAAATGGCATTTGGCAGAATGAGCCAAAGAGGCGTCATCATTGCACTTCAACAAAACCCCCTTTCTTCTCCTGGAAAGAGGACAGGGATTAGTGTGTTAACCTAGTCACACGGCGTGTTTATGTAACCTTTTGACCCTGCAGAATATGGGAGTTTCTCTGTCTTTCAGCGTGCAAACACACAGAGGCTTTTCAACTTTCCTCGCTTCATTCTTATTGTATGAAATCATTTCTAACTTGTCAGCGTTTGTTTGCGTATTTATGTTTGTGTTCCTTTGCAAAAAAGCACATGTAAAATCCATGTTTATACATCTGAAAATGTCCCAAATATATCATGTGAGACGTTGAACACTACAAACATGAATTTATCACATCAAATGTCCAAAAACCACATCACATATGGAACTATTTCTTTTACGTTTTCACGTGATAAATTCAAATGAGCTTCCACATCATGTACTGCATTTGCATTTGAACTTGTGGTTTTTTCGTTGATCACATCTGCTAGTTTCTCTGACTACTATCTGCAACAACGGAGCTCAACAAATACCTTTCCTCCCTGTATCCTCCTCCTCCTCCTCCTCCTCCTCTCACATGTCTCCAGTCCTGGCAGCCTGTTGTGAAATGAAAACACCTCCGCTGTCCAAATCCTCACTGTAAACAAGAGCTCTGTCAGGGATAAATGTCACATTTCGCCGTGTTTGTCTCGGCGTGTCTAAACAGTTTCATCTCAGTGCGGACACACTGCAGATCTGTTAACCCCTCAGCTCAACAACAGGCCTGAATTGCTTCTTCCACTTTCCTCTTTGTTGCCAAATGAGCCTCACTGATGCTGCATCTACTCTATAATCTGCAAAATATATGTTTGGTGTTAAAAGTTATTGCAAAGTGGAGGAAGTGATTGTCAACATCTTGTGCAAACTTTTGTTTGAAACGTCGCCCCGCCCCGGTGTGTACACATTATTATCATGATAAGAAGAGATAGGCTTTGGGATGTTTGTTTTGCTTCCTCTTTGTCAAGCCCAGATTTCTCAGCTGTGCTAAATGTTTTGACACTAGTGGGATGGACGAGGAGAGACGACATTTCTGCAGACCTGTTCTCTAACCAGAAATGAATTCAGCTGCTGATTCAAGCGTGAGTCTCAGTACTTGGAGGAGCATCTAGGCAATGGTGAAACACTGCCATGTATGTACAAACTGAAGGGACATGGCGGCGATCAACTTTAACTTATTAAGGTATCTTGAACGCTCAGGTTCAGGCAAGATTGCAAAATAATTATTAGACATATGTATAAAACAATCGTTTGTATAACAAGAGTTGAATGCGTATGAACTTGTCAAAATCACAATCCAAACATACGGCAAATGCATTGAAGTCTATTGGATCTTAATTTTTCTTTCCCCTAAAAGGGGGCGCAGGCTTGTCTTTTTGCGAAATACCAACATGTGCCGGTCTGATGCATTACACTGCATTTCTGAAAAAGACACAATTTTATTGACTGTAAACACGTCAAATTTAAGAAATAATACAGTGAACAGCAACTACAATTTGAAACTTTGTCGCATGGGGATGAAATCACCAGACTCCATTAACAATCACGGCGTTTTGTGAGTTGTTGAGTTAGGAAAAACTTTATAAAGTTTGTGTAACGTTGTCTACAACAAATTCGTAATTATTCGTGCCTTCTTCTAAATTCGGCAAACGTAGGATACATTAAGGTATTTCTTTCTTCTTCATATGCTGTTATTTCTTACTGTAGCCTATACTGTATGTGACACGGAGGTCAGTGAAAGAGCACCGAGGGAGCCTCCTATTTTTAGTCCTCTTTTTCAAAAGAATCTCGACTCCTAAATGCCATTTGCTTCGTACGCTTTTGGGCTTCTGAACTAACCATTACTGTACCGGCACAAATTACAAGATCATCAATCATGGCTGGAAACCTCAAGTGTCCAAATACTATCCCCGGCCACAAAAAAAAGCAACAGGCACTCTGTTTCTTACCTGTAGGGTAAGAAACAGAGTGCCTGTTGCTTTCAGTGGAGAGGGGATTAACAACATCTACGGTGGATGTTTCAGGTGCATACAGGCGTGTGATGTGGAATGATGTTTTATGTTTTGATTGCAGGAAGGGATTACGGCCAGTCTGTGTAAACATAAGGCCACACACAGAGAGTCATAGATGGTGATAAAGGCCTACACGCTGATCTCTTGTACAGGACAGGCTCAGTCTAGAGTGCTAATCTGCATATCAAAGTGCTGCATACCTAAACCAAGGAGGTTTTACCTTCATGCTTGTCGGTTAGCCTTTACTGAAAGCAGAAAACCTCAAGAAACTATGACAAGATTTCCATGAAATTTAGTGTATAGAAATACAGCTAAGTGCTGTTGGTTTTGTTGCTGGATGTTTGATTTCCAATGCTGACAACAAGAAAGAGTTTGTCTACTTTGTACAAATACACTATAAATGGAGAGTATGAAGAAAATAACTACAATATAGAACCGCAGATGCCTGGAAGATGCAGACAGCACGATCTGTCTGTTCTGCATTAAAGTTCAGTTTTATATAAGAGCAAAGTCTCAGCCAAGACTTTAGTTTTAGCCACAACAATGTCAAATACTATTCCAGTAATATTAAAACAAGCCTACCACAATTTTTAATGATTTTTTTGATGGCAGCTATAGGGGACGACAGTCTGTGGAACTGCTCAAACTGCAGCCGACCAAAATGTTTGACCTGCCAGAAATTCAACCAGTCGTCCAAGAGCCAAATCGTTGAACGTTCAAGCGATTAATCAGGCGTCGTGGCCCCCCACAAACTGCACATCAATCAGCAACCCGCGGAAATTCGGCCCTGATTCTAAAAATTAGTCGGGCTGACCGATAAAGGGTTATAATTAGGGCTGTCGCAATATTGCAATAACCGCAATATTGACAAGCCAACCGCAGGGAATGGCAAGTAACCGCCACAACTGCTATTTTCACATTTTTTCTTTTTTTAATTCTTTGCAACGGGAGTGCCGCATTTTTTTACACTTTGCTTTGTGTATTCTGCGCTGAGCGCTGCACATATGCTGCTTTTTTTCTGGTAGTCGAGAGTTGAAAAATGTTCAACTTTGGGTAAAACTCCACAATGACCAACTATCACATCCTACATGTAGGATACAGTGCCACATTGCCCTTCTTTATTCTGCATTTAACGATAAACAAGTATTTAATTGTTGTTTTTTTTAAACTGTCATCTATGTCATTTAAAAAGCAACAATATACCTAATGATAACCTAAAAATTAAGCTTATTTATACAGCCCTAAAATCAGGATAAATAAAAGTAATTTAGAATTAATTCAATCAATTAGAAAGTGAGAACTTTGGAGTAAGTTATAAATGATCTGGGTGCCCGACTGAAACATCCTGGCTAGACCAGCTACTGTACATCAAGTAGCTGATTTCTTTCTTTCTGTCTTTCTTCTGAATATAAAACACTTCTTCCAGGGAGTCTTGGGGACAGGTGCAAATGATCTACTGTGAATACAGGAATGATTTTCTTGGTCACATTGTGAGTGAGCCGACTAATGAGCTGATTGTACAAAAAACGTGTTGTGTTATTATTATTGTGTCCTTGCCTACTTGCTCCCCTCCTCTCAGATGCCACTCAATATCCCAGCACCATAACAAACTGTGACCACTGTTATCACAACGCTCACAGACGCAGACAAAGAAACATAGTAAATGCTCCTGTTTTCAGTTAAGTTCAAGGTCAAAGGTCACAGAATTGTAGTGAAACAAGAGAGAGAGAGAGAGAGAGAGATGCCTATAATCTCAGCCTTGTGGCTTCCAAATAGAAAAGCAGTGAGTGATATTTCTGGTTGGGGTCGGGGCTGAGCGGTGTGGATAGAGGGGCTTTTGTGCCGGGCCACCACACCCTCACGGGAAGTGCTCCCTTTGCGCTCTGCTGCGGTAGACGGATGCTTATTGGTGGGAGCTAAGTTTTAGGAATTTCATTAGTTGTGTTTGGGTGTAGTGGATGAGACCTTGCCCACCTTCACAGCAGTAAAGCAGTTAGTGGGCTCTTAAAGGAGTTCAAGTGCAAGTTTAGGGGAGACTAGCCTTCAGGTTAACTTTCATCTTTGAGCAGCCATCTGGCCATCTTAGTCTGGATTCATCCATGTGATTTATAATTTTTAAGAGACGGTGTGTTACGGCAAATTTAAGACAGCACAAAGCATTTTTTCTAGGGCTGTCAAAGTTAACGCAATAATAATGTGTTAACGCAAATTTGTTTTAACGCCACTAATAATCTTTAACGCATTAACGCAATCGATCTTTCGGAGGTGGCAGTGGAGAGTCAGTTTTAAAGCTAGAGTGAAGATACTGACATCACATAAAAGTAGAAAAACTAGGGAATTGGTACTTTGGTAGCAAACATGTCATACTAGCTTGTCCCAAAGGAGTCTAAATAACGCTCCAAAGTTACGCTGAATTTTGGCAAGGAAAAACTGGCATGCCATTTTCAAAGGGGTCCTTTGACCTCTGACCTCCAGATATGTGAATGGGTTCTATGGTACCCAAAAGTTTCCCCTTTACAGACATGCCCACTTTATGATAATCACATGCAGTTTGGAGCAAGTTATAGTCAAGTGAACACACTGACACAACTTATGATTTGAGCATATTTGTTATGCTAAATGCAGTACCTGTGAGGGTTTCTGGACAATATTTGTCATTGTTTTGTGTTGTTAATTGATTTCCATTAATAAATATATACATACATTTGCATAAAGCAGCATATTTGTCCACTCCCATGTGGATAAGAGTATTAAATACTTGACAAATCTCCCTTTAAAATGTGTGATTCATCAAGATTTAATATTTTAATCGATTGACGGCACAAATTTTTTCCTATTTTCGTATTTCCATTAGCAAAAGTCGTGGATGGTACCTGGTGCTTTTTTTGGTACCACCACGGCCGCGGTTCGACATTAGAAGGTGGAGTTAAAACACTGCAGACCACTGATTGGTCAGAGAAAATCGTCACTAGCGCGACACAGGACATCCTGTGCAAACCCGCCATTTTTTAACAGCCAAGCTACCGTCAATAGCGACCACAATTTTTTTATTCACTCGACCCAGATTTTTTTTTAAATGGCAGCTCGCAAAACTACGGAGTACACTATACATCATACAACTGACGAAATGCAGACATTCCTCTGTTTGGTTGCCGATGACGGGATTCAGCGAGTGTCCTGTTGAAGATGATGTCAAGGCGGCGTTGCTGAGAATCCCGCCTACACTGAGGGGGTGCTATCCGCAGTGGAAAACGAATAGAGAAAAGCACCTGGTACCAAGTGAGTCGGGTCGAGCAGAGCTGTACCATGCAGTGGAGACACGGCATTAGAGGACCTCGTTGCCCTTTTAGCTGTATGCAGCAGTCTACATTAAAGGATGCCTACCGCTCTGCAGAGACCACACTAATAAACCAGCTCAGAGGGCTGCAGTGACCCACGGTTCACTTCCACAGGCTTTATTTTGACAACTGAATGGTCTTTTAGCTCCGCTCCACGCTAAACAGACCGCCATTGATATGATAGGACTCTCTACCTCACTCTCTCTCACATACACAAACATTAATACAGTATATATAGTAAATATATATATATAAACAGTAATGGGACAGTTAGTTAAAGGTCTCGCTTAGATCCACATACAGTTTATAACCTTTTTTGATTGTCAATATTTGGGTAAATGGTTAGCATGCCAGCTTTTCAGAGACGAGACTGTATGTGATGAAAGGCCGACTGAAGTCACACGTGCTCCTTTGAATCTCATGTGCAAATTAACAGGCAACCACAGTCCTGCTGCAGAGATGGACTTGTGAAGGCGGGTCACAGCGCTGCCGTCAGCACTCCCGAGACACTTAACCTTTCAGGAAAGTTACGTTTCTGCACAAGAAATTGAAATTATGCTGGATTGCTCCCTTCTGGACTGGGAGTGAGTCACCGCCTCCAAGTAAAGGAGTCCAAGTACCTTGGGATCTTCTTGATCCCTCTCAGTGAGGGTAAAGCTTTGTTTATACTCGCCTAAGACACCGTGGCGCGGGCCTCCATAGATGGCTGCGAGCATGCTCAGAGGCGTTCATGCTCAACGCATCGTTTCTTGCAGTAGGCTCCGAAACGCAAGGAGGCGTGCAAAAACAATATTCTGTGGATCAGCAAGAAGTCAACGAATGATACCGGAAAGGAAAGTAGGCTGCCTGGCAACAGTAGTAAACACCGACGTACCGCCAAACATTGCATTTGTCTACTGTAATTATTACTGTCGCTTACCTCCAAGTCTAAATCATTTTCTGTCTCTCGGTGCTTCCCCTCGGGTTGCCACTCTTTCCATGAGACCTTTTTGTTTAGCTTTTATAAAACAATGTCTCATATTCTTTCACAGCCTGGAGTGAAAAGCCTCTTCTTTCCCCAGAGTGTTGCCTATTTCTTTCCAAGAGTTTAATGTCATGTGACTGTCCCTGTGGTCTCTCAATGAACAGTTGTAGAGATGTCTGTACAGGCCAACCTGCTCAGCCAGTCTTCCCTCAAAGGCATCCATGTTGAAATGAAAAGTTCAGTGGGCGTGTAGTTACAAAAATTCAGAGGTGCACGACGGAGCACCGTGACATCTTGCGGAGCCTCGACGCGTGATGATGTAATTTTCTGGCGCGCACCTCAATAAACCAAGCTTTAGTGTCTGAAGCTGCAGTTAATTTCTCCGGCTCTGTTAAATATAGCAGGAAACTACACAGCTTTTCTCTAAACATCCAAATTCTGTTATTTTGCTCCACAATACCTCAGTGTGTCAGAGGGGGCTTGTTTACCATAGCCTACACAACGTGTTCCATCCCACCTCTGCTCCTCCCGGCTCGTTGCCTAAATAATTTAGATATTGTGGCTTCAGTAATTTGACAAAGATGGCGGTGGGAGGTGAACCCAACTTAAGCTTCACAAAGTCCCCTCAGAAAGCTATGGGGGACGTCGCATACACAATGTTTTTCCACAGTCTGTGTGGGCTTAATGTGTTGAGCATGAGTACGACTACGCAAAAGTGTTGTGCACTCGAGGGACCTCTCTATGTTAACAGTCCCTACAGTATGTTTTCATTGACCAGTGGGTCAATCTCCCAACATGTAGGTACATTTCATTAACATGCTGCTGAGCCTGAAGGAGGAATCAGGACCACACCCAGAGAGGAGCAGGAGGGAGAGGGAAATATTCTGACCCATACTGCTCAGAAAACATTAAGCTTTGTAGTTGTTTGTGCAATGTACACAATGTGATCACCACCCACATGGACAAGCATCCATCATGATCCTTAACATGCTGGTCAGGTGTGCAGGCCACCCAGGTCTTCTCCATCTCTCTATCTCTCTCTAACACACACTCACAGTCTCAGGAACAGGTGTAATATTACAACCAGTCTGCTGAAATGAGCTGAACTGGTGGGAAGTCTGCTGTAAGTCAAAGTGACTGACAGAAGTGATTACGCAAAGATCACATTCAAGCCCAAATGACATCCTGTACACTTTCCGTGCCTTTTTCTTGGCTCATTGAGACTTCAACTAGTCACCTGGCATTCTTCCACTGTTGGCCAGAGGCCCTGCGTTCTCCCCTGACCTTTCATAATGCAAAGACTAAACAGAAACATTATTCGAGTGAGTCTCACAGTCCATCACTTCTTGCTACATTACGGAGGCAGCAAGCGGCCAAAGGATCAGAGACAATGGCTTCGTCCGAAATCGCATACTATGCACTACATACCCAATATACGTACTATCGTTCAACATACTTCTGTGTGAATAAACAGTAGTATGTATCTTTTCAGACGCACTGAGCAGTAATTTACGTCGTCACTTCCTGAGAGCCTCCTTGCCGGTTGGAGATGTGTAACCATGGTAACCCGTGCCAACCTCATGTGACCAAAACGACTGTTTGAGAGAATCAAAGTCTGAACTAATTTTTTAAGAATTGGATTCCGCCTAGCAAAGTGAGATCTCATACTTACACAAAAATGTAAGCGTTATTGACATTACAGAGCTGTCCGTCAACGTCTGTTATGAATGTTGTCATCATTACCTCATTGCATTGTGGGATATTTATGCAGCTGTAGTGTCCACTGTTTGCATACTGTAATATTTCACCAGAAATAGCATCCAATTTGAATACAATTGGTTTCATACTAAGGTTTTGGACATACTAAAATATCTCACATACTGTTTTTGCGTACAAAATAGCATGTTAGTATGGAATTTCAGACACAACCACTGTACTTCAACCAGAGGGCTGAGACTGTCAGCGAACATCAAAATCTACTGAAGCGCCCTTATGCAAGACACTGAATGACTTCAATCCCTATAAAGTTGGACAGAATAAAAGCAAAGATGGAAGAAGTTGAAAAGGTGTCAGATTTCATTCAGTTCAAATAAATATTTAAATCCTTAAAAATAAGATAACGTGCACCAAAGTTTCTGTGACAAAACTGTTTGATGATGATTTTATATACATATACAGTATATACACATACTAGGCTGACCTGAATGCTTCGAAGCTTCGACAGTTGCCATGGTATTCAACCTCCAAATTACTATTTGAATGCTTCGTTTTTAGTTTTTTTTAGTTTTATATATATGTATGTAATAATAAAGGATAAATTCCCAAATAGCCCACGAAATAAGGAATAATCCCCAAACATTGTTAATTATTCATATTCAACATTAATTATTATTATTTATCAAACGGGGGAGATGGAGACAGACAGAGAGAAGAACGTCATGAATGAATGTCAGCCTGCTGCTCTGTTCGAATACTTCTCACCAAAGCCATATATATATGAATTTATTTTACTGATACATATTGATGTTATGGTAGGCAGTTAGAGGGGGTGATGATACTACTGTTACATTAAAGAACATCAAGGTTACAGAATAGCCTAGATTGCATTAGGCTAAATGACAATTTATACACAAGTGGAACAACATCTGCAACAAGACTCCTCATGTCCAAACCAACAGACTGGCACAAGAATGAACCAGAAAAGAGACAAACCTGAAATGATGGACAATAAATAAAGCTAGCTATGGACACCACGATGCCTGAAACTTCTTTTCACCAGTAGAATAAAACATCACCAAAGGAGACAACCTGGACATGTATACACGATATAAACTCTACAGCGACTGGAGCGCAAACGCAACTACGTTGCTAGGCAACAAAGTGGTTGTTGAAGTTCTCGTGTAGAGTTCAGCAGTGTGTTGTTGTACTCACCTGTATGAACCTCACTCTGAGTCTTTATCACAGCGACGTCCTCCACAGTCTGCTCCAGGTTCAACTCCTCTACTCGTTCATTCTCAAAGCAGAATATAACCAGTCCACTGGGCTTCTTTGTCCCAGTATGACCAGTCCACTCAACATCTCCGTCACAGCAGAAAGTCCTCACACACCTCATGAAGGTAGAAGTTCCTCAGTGGACGTTGAAGTCACCGCTGGAGCATGTTAGCATGTTAGCATGTTAGCCTGACCCAGTGAGCCCCTACTATACTGTCCCAGGTCACGAACATCGAGTGTGTGTCAGCTGCTCGCAAGGTGTATTAAATCAGTCCTTAATTAGAGGCAACATTTTTTTAAACTATGCAGCTGTACAATAATGCTAATTATAACCATGTGATATTTAATTTGTTTGTGCTTAAAGTGCTAGCTCCTCCGCCCGTGAATTCTGCGGCCTGTGAACGTAAACATGTATACATAAATGTAAACATTAAAACATCTTATCACTTACGGGTGTGTCACCTCTTTGGAGCTCCGCCTTCCTGCAGCCATACACCTGCAGCTTCTTCTCTACTACAGCTGCTGATTTATATTCCTGTCTCCAGCTCCATCATCTCAGTTTAGACTTTTTCTTTTCACTTTTGTTTTTATTCTGTAACAAATGCAACTTGAAATGCAGCGTAGTAGCCTGCTATAGGCTATTTCTGATAAACCGTACTTAAGTAAAAGTAAAATTACAGATTTTAAAAAATACTCAAAAAAGTACAAGTATCCTACACACAAAAAATACTTTTTTACAGTAACAAGAGTAAATGTAATTCGTTACTTCCACCCCTGCATACCACACCTGAATCTCTGGCCCAAATCAAAACTGTCAAGTTGCATTGTGGGTAATGTAGGCAACAGGTTTTGACAAGGAAGAAGTATGCATCAAAACACCATGAAGTAGTACCCTTATAAAAAAGAAGTATACTTCAAGTGTAGTAAACTTAAGTATAGTTCAAGTATATTCCCAAGTATACTTTATGTAATAAGTATAGCTACTAATATCAATGTACTAGTAGTATAGGCTTACTTGTAAGTGTACTACTTCAATACTTCTTGGGACTCAATTTTTAGTTTATAAAAGTATACTTTTAAGTATAAAATTAATAGTAAAATTAATTAAATGGAAGAGTAATACACTTTGAGTACACAACTAGTTTACATCCAAGTTGTATTTTGTTATTTTGTACGGCAACTATAATATGAACTATACTACACTTACAGGTATTTTGTTAGTTTACTAGTTATATACTTGTAGCGTAAACTAGTTTAATAGTTTTTACTGCAAGTATACTTGTAAGTTTTCTTAAGTGCATTTATAGTACTTAGCCAAATATACTTTTCTGTATACTGGCCAAGTACACGTAGATTTCTGTATACTTTTCGTTATAAGCTAAGTATACTGAAGTATAATTTTAAGTTTAACTCTGATAGGTACATAAAAAGTAATCTGAAAGAATACTCTCTTATTTTAAGTTTAAAAGAAGTGTACTAATGGCATATCTGAATAAACTTCTTTTTTGTAAGGGTAGGCTACACTTACAAGTACATTGCTATTAGTGGCCTATACTTATTACATAAAGTTGGGAATAAACTTGAACTATAAGTTTACTTCATAAAATAAACTTGAAGTATACACTACTTTTTTTATAAGGGTATACCAAAGCACAGCTACATCTCTGGTGTTCACACTTCACTGGTTACTTGTAGAATCAAAGTGGTGCAGTCTGTGCAGATGTTGAGGCTCAGAATAGAAACGCCCAGGACTCTATTGTAGAGAGCAGTAGAACTAATTCCTTCACAGTCCTCTGAAGGTCCCATTGACGGGTCGGTTTCTCTCTCCTCCCGCTGGCTGGATGGATGCAGCCTGTTGAACACCAGCACACCTCCTCCTCTCCACCTCCCCACTGCTCAATACACCACTGACTTCACCCAATCCAGCCTTCAGATCGCTCGGTCTGGTCCCACCCATATGTGAACAGCTTTTGTCACAAGTGAAAAAAAAAAAAAAAAAGTCCTTTTCAGTTTTCCTTCCCCCTCTCCTCCCTCTCCTCCTCCTCCTCTTCCTCCCTCCCTCCCTCCCTCCTCAGCATCAAGTGCAGCCTGAGCGCTTCGTCCCGGCTGCGACTCTCTCCCAGAAGAAGCGATGAGGAGAAAGGATCCGTCTCCCTGCTGAGACCAGGACGTCTGGGATGCACTGACACCCTCTGTCTTTCTACTGGGATCATATTTGTATATTTTTTAGGGAAAACAAACAATACATTGCGGATTTGGCGGATCCATCAATCGGATGCAAGCAGGTAGGAAGCCTTTGTCATTTTGCATTACGACCCCTTGATGGGGGGAAGTTTGTTCTTTATTTGTTTTTTAATAGTTTATTTGATATTTTTTATGTTTATTTCTTTTTATTGATTTCTTTCCGTTCTGATTGTTGCTTTTTTTCTTTGTGGATGCACTAATTGTTTTTTCTCGAGGGGTTTAATCGGATTTGTCGCAATATTCCTGATATTTTGAGTATTATTATTGATTTTAAGTGACTTTTTTCAATCAGTGCATTAGAAATATTATATTATAGACAGTTTGCATAGGTTGCTTTAGAATTAATAGACACATTGTGCCTCTTCTTTCAGTCGCTATGCTGCAACAGATGTGGAATTACAGATGTTTTTCACATTTAATTTATAACCTATATTTGATTTAATGGGGTATTTATTCGCATTACAATGCTAATAGTGATATTAGTTATTTTGGAATGATTCTGAGGAAAGACTTTTTGAGTTGTATTTATTATTATTATTATTATTATTATTATAATTATTATTATAATTATTATTATTATTTTGCATATTTTCGTAAAGCACTGACAGTGTTTGTTACTCTGTGCCTGAGATGTTGTGAAAATAGGTCAAAAATGAATGAATTTGGATGAACGTGGTGTTGAACTAGACAATAGATGGTGACCCATACTTGCTGAGTTGGAGATGGACAGTTGCGCCATAGCGCCACCCTTTGGCCACTGTGTCTCCTCTGGGGTGCCTCAGTGTCTCCCTCCTCCACTGACTGAGGGATGGATGGAGTACAGAGGGCACAGCAGCTTCTCGTTCAGCTGACTGCAGCGGAAAACTGTTGAAATGAGCGCCTTTCTGTGACCAAGGAGAGTCATCATGGCAGCATATCAGTTTCCACTCTGTGCTGAATAATTGCAGGCTTGCTTCTAGATGTGTGTTATGTCTGAGTCTGGCGGTGGGAGTGTGAAGCTGAACAGAGACTGAGGGTCATTTTTATGTATTCTCATTTATTCAGACCGTTTTACAGCTCTGTGGGCTTGTACTTTATTACAGTCGTCTGTTTTCTGGGCTGGTTAGATGTTGGCCACTGGGTATGTTTTATTAGTCTCCTTTGCAGTTCTCAGTTGGATGACACTGCACTTAAACAAACCAGGCATGGAAGGGGTATTCTTGGGGATTTGGTCAGTGGATGATGATGCATTGATACGGTCCACAGGTGACGCGGTGTATACCAGAGCCTCCTGGGAGCTTTGCCCAGCAAGGCACAGTCTCATTTTCACGCTGCACTAACATCTAATTGAAAGGGAATGTGTGCGTGTGGACCCCCTGGGCCAATGTAGACCTCCAGCTGGATTCTCCAGATGTCAGCCTGTCTGTCACACACCATTTAACCCCCTCAAACAGCCAGAATGAATGCAACCACAGTGGCTTTTCACTCTGGACTGTGACTGTTTGAAATCAACTCTTGGATTCCTGCTGCAATGCTCCTCAAATATTTTTCTCTCCTTGTGTGACTTCATCACCACAGCCGCGCTGACGAAAAAAGAAGCTCTCCTACTACTGGAGTTAAGTGATGGTCTGCTGAATGTATTACCCCAAATTGTAATTTTCTTTATGAGGTTATCGGGATTATTGGCAACATCACACTCAGTACAGTAGAAGCATGAACCAGCAGGCTGTCTGCAGCTCAAACTGCAGTCTCTATGGTTGATGTCATCTGTATGCATGACAAGGAGCTGAGGAAACCAGATATGGTCATTACTGAAGGAGAAGGTTAACCATTGTGGCAAACCTCCAAGCCACTGTCTCAGCCCATTCAGAGGATCAGGGTTCATCCTCTGCTGCTCGCCGCCCGCAGCCTCCAGCACGACTCAGAGCACATAAATCTGCTCTCAACCACACGGCTTATGTAGCAACTCTAGAGAAATGTTTTATATATCTTATACAGAGTGCTAGTTCTCTATATACATAATGGCAGCAATCTTTTTTTCTGCAAACTTAAGCATTTTGAGCAATGCTCCTTAAAGAAATGGACAGTATTGGGTGTGTTGTGCTGCCACACCAACACATTCTCACTAACCACTCGTCAAAGCTTGGTCAGTGCCCCTCGCCATTGGAGGCCGACGCACGGGTTATCCCTCTTGAGTTACTTTTGGTCGGACCAGAGACAGCGTGTCACTGCTGAGCTGCTCTAATGATAGTCTAGAACTCTGGTCCCATTGGATGTGTCTAATATTTTGGGCTACGCTGCCTCCCGGTGGCCATACATGGATCTGTGTTTATATTTTCTAGATCTGGAGGCCTCAACATTGGATGTAAGACCTTCTAACATCAGGGATTAGAGGTGATTATTACTTAGCCGGTATCACAGGATCATCAAAAGCTTTTTGCAATCATGGTGTGAAAACTGCTGCAGATTGAAGGTTGCTGAGCTGATAACCTGGTGTTTTACTGAACAGAAGGGAACATTAAACAAGCAACAGGGTGAACTTACTTAGAGACTTAAGTGAAAGCAGTCAGAAGCAGTATCATAATATTAAGGCACTATGAAAGGTGGGGCAATCGCATGCCGATCTGTCTGAATGGTGATGTGATTGTTTATCTTAAATAAAAAAGGCTAAGAGGAGAAGTCGGATGATGACCACAGTGATTACAATTCATCCTGGGGGGCACATCAGTCCATCCAATAGTCGTTGAGACATTTAACTCAAAACTACAAATATCAACCTCATGGTGACGCTTGAGAAAATGTCAGAGGACCACCAAAGTTATTAGGGTTCATCTTCTGGGTACCATGAATGTCTGTACCATATTTAGTGGCAGTCCATTCACAGATATTTCACTGGATGAGTGGAAAGTTTGACCTGCTGGTGGCGCTACATGAAAAGTCAGGGGTTCTCTTAAGTCGGTAAGATTCATCCTCTGGGCACCATGGATATCTGTGCTAAATGTTATGGCAATCCATGCAATAGTTGTCCAGACATCTCACTAAAAAACTAAAATTTAAACCTCATGTATGTAGGTGCAAGACGAAAAGTCAGGGGATCACTTAAAGAGGACCTATTATTTTCAGGTGAATACTTGTATTTTGTGTAACATGTTTACATGCTTTAATGTTCAAAAAACCCTTTACTTTTTTCATACCGGCTGTGCTGCAGCACCTCTTTTTACCCTCTGTCTAAAATGCTCTGTTTGAGCTCCTGCCCAGTCTGCTCTGATTGGTCAGCTGGTCCACTCTGTTGTGATTGGTCAACCAAACTAAACTCTTCTGACTCCGCTCCAGCTCCGCTCTAACTAGCTTTGTTTGAGGGCGTTCCAAACTAGCCACTAGGTAGGTATTATGCAAATGTATTACTTGGTGACATCACCACGTTACAGAAGAAAAGGCGGGACTTGAAGCGAGGCGTTTCAGGCAGTTCAGGAGCAGTGTTTCTGTGGGGGAGAGTAACTTTGGGCTTTGTAACTTTGCAGACCTTTTACATGCACAAAAACTATATAAACACACTAAAGGAAAGGGAGAAAAGCACAAAAGAGTAATAGGTCCACTTTAAGTTAGAAGGATTCATTGTCTGGGGAACATACATGTACAATATTTCATGTCAATCCATCCAATAGTGTGGTGTGATATTTCAATCTGGACCAAAGTGGTGGACCAACTGACCGACTGACACATAGCGCACATAGCTTATAAGTAACTATGAATCTCTCCACCTCTATTAGAAAAGTGTCCCTAAGTCTTCCTCTCTACTCTTTATATTTCAGAGCCAGGCCCAACTTAACGATGGGCCCCATACCCCTGTGTGTGCTGCTCCCGGTGACGGTGCTGGCTGTGGTCATGGCTGTAGCTGCTGAGGAGAACGCAGTGGACGACGAGTACACCTGGCCACAGTGGAAGGTACCTCTGGTAAGGAAAAGACGCACTGTGCCTCTAAGCAGCCCAAACTTTTCAGCCCATCTTCAGGCGGAGCTGAGTGGGACCTGCGGGATCGAGTGTCAGCGTCGCCTCCCCGCCTCCTCCCTGGACGACCTGGAGCAGTTCCTGTCCTACGAGACGGTTTATGAGAACGGCACACGCACGTACACCTCCGTTTCTGTGCAGGGCCTCAATGAGGTGACAGTGTTGTCCAAAAACATCTCGTCCAGCTCCCGCCAGAAACGCGAGGTGTACGGCACAGACACCCGCTTCACCATCTCCGATAAGCAGTTCTCCACCAAATATCCCTTCTCCACCTCGGTGAAGATCTCCACGGGATGCTCTGGCGTTCTCGTGTCACCTAAACACGTGCTGACCGCTGCCCACTGCATCCATGACGGGAAGGATTATATCGACGGGGTGCAGAAGCTGCGTGTTGGCATTCTGAAGGAGAAGTCCAGACGAGGGAAAGGAGGCAAGGGGAGAGGAGGGCGAGGAAAGGGCAAAAGGAGAAAGGGAGACAAAGATAAAGAGGAAGAGCAGGAAAAGGAAGAGGATGATGGGAAAGGGGAGCGTAAAGGAAAAGGGAGAGGTAGAAAGAGTCGTAGTCGGCGAAGTGCAGAATCAGGGAAACCTTCGTTTAGGTGGACCGGGGTCAAGAAGACCCAGGTGCCTAAGGGCTGGTTCCAAGGACTGGCTGCGGATTATGACTATGCTGTTTTGGAGCTGAAGAAAGCCCCAAAAGTCAAGCACATGGATCTGGGTGTCATCCCCTCTGTCAAGAAGCTCCCCGCCGGGAGGATCCACTTCTCCGGCTTCGACGACGACCGTCCTGACAACCTGGTGTACCGGTTCTGCTCCGTCTCGGACGAGTCCAAAGATCTGATGTACCAGTACTGCGACGCCAAACCCGGCTCCAGCGGCTCTGGGATCTACATCCGCCTCAAAGAGCCCGGCAAGAAGAAGTGGACGAGGAAGATCATCGGGGTTTTCTCCGGTCACCAGTGGGTGGATGTAAACGGGGACGGGGTGCAGCAGGATTACAACGTGGCGGTGAGGATAACGCCTCTCAAATACGCCCAGATCTGCTACTGGGTCCACGGGGACTCGAGTGAGTGCCAGGTAGCCTAAGACAACACAGGATCCCTCTTTAACCACCACCTCACTCCCAAGGGACACCCCACCTACTCTCCTCCCTCATCTCTCATCACCAACCAGGGGCCCGGCGACTGCCTCTCCTCTTCCCGCCTCCTCTTACCTCCTGTGCCCCCCAGTGACTCCTGCTACACTGATCTACACGCACACACACACACACAGGCCCTGTTCACACCAGGTATTAACATGCGTCCCGAGTGATTCGAACACAAGTGGACAGCTTTAAGTACGTCTGTCTCCACATGTGTCTCCAGTGACCACTTGTGATCCAAACTCACTTCCCCGCTCTATATGTAAATAAACACATAGTAAACACAAGGCTAATACAGCAGACGTTGTGACATAATATTACATGAATGTCAGTAGTAATATCCTACATATTTGTGAATTTGGGTACATTTTATTAACATCAAAATGAAAGGTTATTGCCAGACAACAGCGGAGTACAGAGCTCCAGAGAGCCGGGGATGAGAGAGAAAGGGCAGGCGATCGGGTGTCAGCTCCGCGCAAAGCAGTGGAACAAAAGCACCGACACATCTCCCGACAGTATGATAATAATGTACTTTGCGTGCCTAGTCTGATAGTCTGTAGATATGTAGCCTATAGATAACAATAAAAGACAGTTGTACCGACAGAAAACAGTAGAGCACAGAGGCCGTTTCCATGCTGCGAGGCAGACAAGCGCTCACTAGAGGAGCGCAGAGACCCGCAGATCCAGGCCGGACATCAGTTGAGTAGGTGGTCCTTAATGTGGCCAACAAGACACATTTGCGTACACACTGATAAAAGAATGTGGCTATATGTGGCCTCGACCATCTCTGAATGTGGTCTGAGCGATCCGATCTCAATGCGTCTTGAGTGCGTTCACACCTGTACTTAGAGCTGTCCACTTGTGATCCGATCACTCAGGACGCATGTTAATACCAGGTCTGAACAGGGCCACACACACACACACACACACACACACACACACACACACACAGACTCAGTGTTGACAACAACAGGAACTCGTCAGCGCATCAAGAGAACTGTGGCTCTTCAGCTTTTCTAATTTATTTGCTTAAAAAAAACAACTAAGAAAAAAATATGTATTGTATGTATTTAAGATCATTCAGATCTGCTTTCTATTTTGACTCTTTTTTTTTTTTTAAAGTTTTTTAAGATTTCAACCTTTTTTGGATACAGTGATGGAAAGCGTGTATATTGAAATGTTTGCGAGCAAAGCCCCCCCTGGTACATTCGTCTTTTATTCCAACTAGGCTTTGCATGGAGAGACTTCTCCACCACTGTAAAGAAGAGAGCGTCCATTGGCTTTGACAAAAGACCCAGAAGAGATTAATGTAACTATATAGAGATAACTGCTTTTATAAACATTTTTTAATTGAACGAGCTGGTGTTTTGCATTGTGTATATCTTTGTTTTCTACAACTACCCTTTAAAAGAGACTGTTTCCTGTTTAAATAGAGAAAAGGCTCCTCTCGGATCCTGGATAGATTTTTCTTCTGATTTCTTTCTGATTTCACCATCTTTTCTCTGTTTCTTGCAACGCAGTGAAATGTGGTTTCATTGTTGTGCACATAATTATACCGGTTATCCCGAAGACATGGTGCTAATTTATGGAACTTTTTTTGATGGGGGGGCATGGGACTTTTCAGAATATATTTTGATAGCCTAGTACTGTAACTATGTATTTTATGTGAGGCTACATATTTGGGTTGTGTTAAGACGGGACTGAACCATTTAATGATTTACTTGAGCTGTTGAGATTTCTCTAATTCTAAGGGGTTAAATGAGATTACAAAGGCAATATTGTTAATAACAATTTTAAATCTGGGATATTTTTTACTTTTCATGTCGTATATGTTCCAAAAATTCATATTTTTTGAATACCAAATACCTGAAATTACTGATGCCGATTGAAGACTACCAACCATTAAACCAAGATTACTACTTGTGTGTGTGTGTGTGTGTTTGTGATGGTCCAGATTACAAAAAAAAATAATTTCTACTATCATACGCTGGTTTCTGGGTCTTATGAGACCACTAACGATAACAATTATCATTTCATTAAAGCTACAGTGGGTAGAAATGGAGCAAATATGATTAAAAAAAAGTTGTTTTTTATAAAACACTGTCACAATATCCTGACAGTAGTGCATCTGCCGTCTCTGAGCAGCTGTCAATCACTCGCGAACTCCGATCAAACGGTCAAATTAGGCAGCGCTGATCACATATGAATCAATATTCGGTTACAGTAACAGACTATTGATTCATATTTGATCAGCGCTGCCTAGTTTGACCGTTGGGCGGAGTTTGCGAGTGATTGACAGCTGCCTCCGTTGAATGAACAGCCAATAGGAACGCTCTCTTTTTTAAGGCCTGAAAACAGAGCCATGAGGAGGTGCAGAAGTCTAGTTATCTCTCAGAACACTTGAATTACAATATGCTGAAAAGTTGTTATGGATTGTTTTGCACAATGATGCCAAAAATATTCTGCCTACTGCAGGTTTAACTTCCAAAAACGTACTAACAACAACAACTAATACCTCACCATAAATTAACCCCCTGAACAGCATGGCCGCATTATTTTGCTAGAGGACCCGATGCAAAAAGTTTGTTGTTTGGCCCCTGTTGACGCCCCCGACCTCTGGCCTGCTGTGCATTATGTATGTACTTTACCCTGTTGCCTCCATTGAAGCTGCACTAATCAATATGTTCTATATATGTGATGTCACAGATGACGCTCAACTGCAGACAGACAAAGCTGGTGAACATATAGGGCCTATAGGATATTTGTCCGATTCACCAAGCTGCTAATGTTGCCTTCAAACTGACATTTCTATCATCTTCATGATATGGAAGAAAAGAAATCCTTCAGTTCAATCCGTCATTGAATTTATTGCACCTCGAAGGGCTTACATGCACTGGGGTGGGCCATCGTAAATAAAATAAATTTACAGCTAAACAAAAATACAATTTTAATAATTCAGTCATGAAAAATGTTAATCTCCCGTTATTTTCTCTGAATCATATCAGATTCTCACAGCCAATTGCTTATTCAGTCCACCGAAGAGACGACACACACACAGAGTTAAGCTTTACATGAGTCTGGTTTACAGCACAGGACCGGGTCCTCTGGTGGTACACAGCTGTCCACATGCATATCTACATTTTGAGTCCATACTGAGTGGGAACAGAGGAGCTTTGTGTTATGATGCTTTTGGGAATAAGATTATGGCTGGATGGACACTGTGGTCATCACTCTGCTGTGGCCTCTGACAATATGTACTGTTCAATTGACGATAGGCCAAAGGTCAGCAATGATCAAATGAACAACTTGAACAAAAAAATATGTTCAGACAGCAATCAAATATGATTTTTCTTTTGTAAAATCTCAGTGTTTGTCTCTGCTTTTTCAGGTGACTTTAATTAATTTGTTGTAATTATACAGCATTTTTGTCCAACAGCACTGGGTGCTATAAGTTAGTAACTTAAAGGTACCCTGTGGAGTTTTTGACCTCTAGTAGCGCTATGAAGCAATGTTTTGATGATCAGGCCCCAATTTTCTATGTCAAAAATGTAGGTTTCAAAGTCTAAAAAAAAAAAATAGGAATGTAAATTCATCCATTTGTTAGGCCTCATACACCCAGATCTTATTTGGTGAGAAACAATGGGCCTCATGCAGCAACATTCTCTTAATTTTATCTTAATTTTCTGTTATGAAAAAAAAATCGGAGAAGTCAACTCCAGATGCACCAGATGTTCTTAACCATCCAAGTCTGCTCTTACCATGTGTGTTGAATGATGAATCCCACTTGATCATAAATTGGAGGCGTGTGGTAATGCTCCCTAAACACTATATAAGGACAGGTGTTTTGCCGTGTGCAAATACTCTGGCACATGCCCAACAAATGGAGAGATGCCACAAAAAAAAGGCTATAAGAAGAACTTAGATATAGATAGATAAATAATTAGTGGACTGTGAAAAACAAGATGTTATTTTCTTATCTCGGTAAGAGCTCTCGATCACTCGTAAATATGTTCTCTTACCTAAAAGAGCAAAAACAACAAAAGAAATAAGAACAAATCGTGAATACGAACAAAAATACGAGAAAATGTGTTTGTATATTGCTTCCTGCATGAGGCCCAATAAGCGTAAACAGAACTTTGTTTGCTTAGAAAAAAAAGCTCGACAGGGTACCTTTAATGTGATCCTGAGTTCTTCCTGCTGGATCACCATGTTGGTCGTCTGCTCTTCTATGAAATCTTTTGTATTGATTTGATCTGTCTGAACATAGAGTTTAGTATGGCAATGTAAAATCTTATACAAAAATAATCATACTGACCTGGTCGTAGTTATAATGAAAACACAGGCAACAGACATATCCACATGGGGAGTGTGAAAACGGTAGAAACATGTACAGTTGTACTGAGGGACAGTTTGATTTTACCTCTCTGACGAATAACTAAAGCAGTTTCTCTCCAAGTAAACTGTAAGATATGTTCTTTAATAGCAATGCCAGCATAACAGACAGCAGTCTGGAGGATTATTCTAACAGAAACAAAACATATAAATAACATTGGACAAAAAGACAAATAAAGAAACAGAAAAATAAGCCACGAGTAAAAAAAAAGAAAGAAACAACAAGGATCACTTGCTGGTCTGGTATGATTCAGAAGCCCATGGAAGTTCTTAATATACAGTATATTAATCATATCGCGGTGTTCATATTTGTTTCCAAATACTTTCAAAAGATGACGGGAAATAGAAGGATACTCACACGACTTCTTACGACTTCATGTCAGATTCACATTTATATTTCTCTTCAACAGACATACAGAGTAAAGACGTAATCCTCGCCAGAGAAATCTATGTACATCAACGAGGACCTTTCTGTAAACAACACACAACATGTTTCTCCGAAAAAATCTACCGGGGCTTCGTTTACCACTCTCATCCAATCGGAGTGGGACAAAGAAGAGCTCCTCCCCCTTTGTAAGGAGGCGGGGGACACATATGGCGTGGTGGGCGGGGCTTAGGACACCAAAGCACATCCATCATTCAACACTAGAAAGAAAATCTAAACACATACGCCTTCACGCTCTTTCACTTACTGTTGTGGACTTTTTTTGTCAGGGTTTTGAGTGATTTTGTTTAGACAAAAGATTAGTACATCTACATAAGCACACGCTTGTATTTTTTTTTTTTCTCATATATATTTATATATATAATCCGCTATGGTTCACTTTCACAGTTTGTGCTACGACATCACGCAGGAGAAGGGCGGGGTGTTGATGGGCGGGGCAGAGATAAGAGGCTCTTATAGTAGTTGAACATCCTGAGATGTTGACAGACACCAGGTAAAGGGTGAGAAGAGCCCTGCTCCAGAAGAAGAAAGCAGCTGGAAGACAGGAAATAGAGAATATTTCAACATAAGAGTCATGTAAGCTGACAGACAGTAAAGTCATTTTTGGTCTGGTTTTCCATGAATACCGATGCTGTTTTTTGTGTTTTCAAGCACTCCATGCACACTCAGTATGGTCCATTAAATAGCACTGATGAGTAGCTAATGATCCATTAAAATCTAAATATCTCTGAGACTATTCATTATAAATATTCCACTTAAATGCAAAGTGTGTAATAAAGTGCACTCTGTAAAAATCATTGAACTTATTTTTTTGTGTAATTGAAAAGGAAGCCAGTTGGAACAGCTGGATCCAACCAAGATTTCATTTTAAAGAGGACATTCAGAAGTAAGGAGCTCATCCTTCAAGTTATTTGAAAGAGGAGCACAGATGGTATAAAATTCCTAACTAGAAAAAGTTGGAAACATGGACGGACAGCTTCATCTTTGGTAGCAGAGTAGGCATGATGGAGTGACAGGTATTAAAAGAGGTTACCAATGTCTTCCAACACTAAAAAAAACACCTACATTTCCTCCACAGAGGCATTATTATATTAAGAAATATTGAATTTAAATAAATAAGTCAATTCTCAACTCTGCAAACAAATCCTTAGGATTTGGAAACAAGTCTATATCTTAAATTGAAATATTGTAAATAAAGCCATTTGAACCTTCTTTCCACTAAATCTATTTAATTTCATCTCCCACGTAGCAGCTAGTGATGTATCAACCATCACAAAGTGAATCTCTCAAAGTCTTCCAGGAGTAATTACATACTTTACCGTGTATATACTGTTATGTACTGTTCTGAGCTCTCACCTGGGGCGTTATAAGAAGTCTTTGAGGTCAAGTTCTGCCAAAGGGTCCTTGGGCTTCTTGGGGCTCTGGCTTGCAGGTCCTGGAGAAATCTGAGAAAATAGGAAAAAAACAAACAATTGATGCATTTTTTTCAGAATAACAAAATTAAAGTTAGAGTGAAGATACTGGTATCATACGAAACTAGAAAACCTAAGAAATCCATTGGTACCAACCATGTCATGCTAGCTTGTCAGGAAGGAGGTTAAATAATGCTCCAAACCTACGCGAAATTTTGGCGAGGAAAAACTGCCATGGTCATTTTCCAAGAGGTCCCTTGACCTCTGACCTCCAGATATATGAATGAAATGGGTTCTATGGGTACCCACGAGTCTCCCCCTTTACAGACATGCCCACTTTATGATAATCACATGCAGTTTGGGGCAAGTCATAGTCAAGTCAGCACACTGACACACTGACAGCTGTTGTTGCCTGTTGGGCTGCAGCTTGCCATGTTATGATTTGAGCATATTTTTTATGCTAAATGTGTAAATGACAATATCTGTCATTGTTATGTGTTGTTAATTGATTTCCAATAATAAATATATACATACATTTGCATAAAGCAGCATGTTTGCCCACTCCCATGTTGATAAGAGTATTAAATACTTGAAAAATCTCCCTTTAATGTACATTTTGAACAGATGAAAAATGTGCGATTTAAATGTGATTAACTATGGACAATCATTGACGGCTTTCCTATGTGTGGTTTGTTACCGGTGCTCCTGGTGCAGCGGCTCCGGGTGCAGCTCCAGCCACCCCAGTGTAGGGAGGTCTCATCATGGGCGGTCCCATCATAGGCTGCCCCATCATGGGCTGCATCATGGGGGCTCCAGGCCCTCCTGCAGGAGGCTGGAAACACAGGGATAACACAGCAGACTGAGACTTTTAAGGGCTGTACAAATGAATTATAATCTGCCTTCAAAATGAATGGATGGTATATAATTGTAAGCTGTGCAAAGGTTTACCCTTGCCTGAATTTTCTATGCATGAAATAGAGCTCACCATGCCGAAGCCAGGCTGTGCGCTCATTGGTGGCACCATGGCTGCTACCGGTGCCCCAGGAGCTCCAGGGGCGGCACCAGACTAGAGAGACGGGAAGAAGAGGGTACATCACCACAGCTCGTGTGATTTCTAAAATTGAAACGGTTGCAGTAGTGAACATAACATTTTTTTTTCTTTAGTCATGTTCCAGTGTGATCTCTTGCTGGTCTTACCATGGGGGCTCCTGGTGTAGCCCAGCTTGTGGGAGCTACATGTGGCATCCAGTTGGCACCTCCTGTCAGCTTCTTCTCACTCTGTGGTTCCCTGAAGGAGATCAAACACAGGATACACCTCAGGCTCCACTCTGCTACTGTCCCATTATACTGCTAATGCTTGGAGTAATGACCGCAGAACATCTGTTATAGGTTAACAGCACACCGATTTCCCAGACTCACTTATCATTCAAATTCAACTCCAATTCCTGGACTTTTACTGCCAAAATAAGACTTTAACTAAATCCTAATGAAATCAAACTACTGCTGTAACATTTATCACAGAGTATTCCTCTTATGTTCCTATCTTGGGCTGAAACATCCAGATTGCTGAGAAAAACTTGGCTATGATTAAACGAAACTGACTCCAATGAGCTCAAAAACAACGTCCAGGTTAGATGCAAACTAAGAGTAAACAGCTCATATGATGAAATCTGGTGCAACAAACCTGAAAATGAATAAAAAAATGGAAGGCATGATGTTCAAACCTTGAGACCTTGATCAGCCTTGAGAGTGTTGCACCCCTTCATATCATAAGATTAAATAATGAAATGACTTTGAAGACTTTCTTTTCTTTAAAAAAAACTTTTCACAATCCACAAACATTACAGCTGAACTATGCATACATAGAATTTACATCTATTAACTTACTTTTTCTTTACTCCGAGGTCTGAATGAAGAAAGAAGAAAGAAAGAAGTTTAATTTCTATTTAAATATTTATAAGAAACAGAAATGATGGAGCTCCAGGCAAGAAAAGCTGCAGTCTACCTCCAATCAGGTTGGCCAGTGACGTGTCCAGATCCCCTCCGACGGTTTTGGTAGCGGAAGCGGCTGAAATGCCTCCTGCTGCGATGGGAGTTCCCATGCTTCCTGCGTTGCTTCCAGCAGTGCTTCCCCCGGTGCTCTGAGGCGTTATGGCGGGCATCAGCAAGTCGCCTAATCCATCAAACACTTGTGGAGAGGGTGGGAATGACGGGACATCAGAGAAAACAACGAGGATTACAAACCTGCAAATCCTTAATCTAGCTACAACACGGGCAGAGGGCAGAGGGCAGATGTGAGGCCAGGCAGTACAGTGACGGGGGACAATCCAGCTGTGACAGTAGTCAGTGGTGCATCACATGCACAACAATGTAGGACTGTAGGCTACTGTAGATATATTTGAGCATTCAAAGG
Source organism: Adelosebastes latens (assembly GCA_916700685.1). NCBI lineage: Eukaryota > Metazoa > Chordata > Actinopteri > Perciformes > Sebastidae > Adelosebastes > Adelosebastes latens. The sequence goes on along the minus strand of CAKAKR010042989.1, from coordinate 8,541 downwards.
GACATCATTACAGCAACTGCACTCATTTGGCAAGTTGCTCAGCCAGTTTACATAGTCCCATCTCAGGGACTTAAACATCGGCTGATTTTGGAATAAAGCGCTGGTTTTGAACCAGGTGTCATCAAGACCAAAGAGTTTACAGGTTTTCATTCCAACTAACCGCTACAGATCTACAGAAGGATTGTGTTGTTTAAAGCTGGTTGATTCACCGAGGCCGAGGCCCCAAACCTTGTCTGACGTACCCCCACAGACCTGTGAGATGAACTCACGTAACCCTTCATCAACACTACCTGTCACCTTCCAAATAGGTTCTCTTGAATTGATTTTAAACCGGATGTTATTTAACACGATTAATAATATAAAACAATAGTTTTTTAATAGTGTTTTGTGTGAATACAGTACAACTGAACTGTCAGTGTTTAGGTTGGTTTGGTCAAGTTTGTATTTAGTAGTACTACTACTACTGGGATTTATCCATTTTATTCATACAGTATACCCTTTTAGCTAAATATTTACATGGTTTAATACTTTAAGCTAACAATTTCAACCAGATACATTTAGCTAAATATTTCAACTATTTATCCCATATTTTTAGCTAAATATTTTAACCATTTATCTATTACATTTAGCTAAATATTTTAACTATTTATCCATTACTTTTGGCTAATTATTTAAAATATTTATTTATTACATTTAGCTAAATATTTTAACTATTTATCCATTACTTTTAGCAAAATATTTCAACCATTTATCCATTAATTTTAGCTAACTATTTTAACTATTTATCAATTACTTTTAGTAATATTTCTATGTACCATCTGGGTACCAACTGCAAGTACCCTCTGGGGTACAAGTACCCCTGGTGTGATAATAGTAAATCTATTTTAATAGTTTTAGAGGATTCACCGGGCCTAATTAACAAGCTTCCTCCACTGAAAGTTCTTGCAAAACTCTAACTACAGACAGTAGCAGGACTTTCAGCCTCTAACTAACACTTACAGTAAAGCTTTCATGCTCTATAAACTCATTTAAAGTAAATCTTTTGTGTTTCTGACCTCTGAAGTAACCAAAGACATGTGTTTTCACTAAAATGTGTTTAACGGGCCACTTCTGCAGACTCGGGCCTTGATGAAATGTGGTTACTTTAAGAGCCACTGCTCTAAAAGACCAAGGACAAATAATCAACAATACATTAATGTCTTGTCTCATGCAGGAGACAATCAAGGGTCATATTGCAACATGCAAAGACGCAGAAGGGAGGACTTGTCCAAACTGCACATGCTGCGATGCACTGCCGGGTGGAACTCACCAATTACAGATTAGAAGAAGCAAGCAATGACCCAGCAGAGAGGAAGGGGTGTGGATAGGGGTGAAGAGGGAAATTAAATGAAGCAGAAGATTAAAAAGGTGTGTAACAGAAAGAAAGAAAGAAAGAAAGAAAGAAAGAAAGAAAGAAAGAAAGAAAGAAAAAAAGAAAGTTTGAAGAGAGGGGGTGTGGTGAGCAGGAGGTGGAGAAAGCACAGCATTTGTGAAAGTGTATTAAAGTACAAGAGACGAGATTGAGAGAAATAATAAAGAAGAATCATTGCGAGAGAGGCAGCAGTGCTGAGGAGTTAAGCAGAAACAACCGTCGGACGTAAAGGAGGAAAGTGACTGCAGCTCATGTCAGTGTGTCATTCATGCAGTAGTCAAGCACTCAGCAGGAAGAGATAACTGGGTCATGGTTAAGGTAGCTCAGATTTAATGAACCAGAGCAGATTAAAGTGTATCAAGCGGATGACCTGTGCAAATATGAATTAAATGCTCTTTGGAATTCTCTAATATTTCAGAAGGCACGACAATGAGACAGATTACTAAAATGAAACACATAAAGGAAAACCAATCTTTTAAAATATATCCACTTACTTGAAGCATCAAAGCCACCAGAGGGCGCCGGCGTGGTGGTTGCAGGATCTAGTACAGCTGGTACTATTGGTGCTGCAGCAGGTACAGTCGGTGGCGGAGAGGTAAGGGAGCCCAGAGCGTCAAAGCCCGAGTCCAGGAGGTCGTTCTGCACCGGAGCCACGGCCGGAGCCGGAGCCAAGGCTGGAGCTAGAGCCAGGGCTGCAGTGGGAGCCAGGGTGGGGGACATCAGGCCTGAGAGGGGGGGTGGGGGGGGGGTTGAGATAGCAGACAGGACTGTAACTGTGATATCACATGTAGTACTGCTTTCTGACTCACCCTAATTCCACGAGGAACACACATTAAATATGATAACCGACACAAACAGATGGCACACGAGACATCTCAAAAGCAAAATGAAATTTGGGTTATCCCTGTGGGGAAAGTCGATCAGTGCAGCAGCAACTGGTATCAGTATACTGTTCAGAGAATTACACTATAATACAGCACATTACTCAACCTGTTACAACACTAGATCTTATTAAAAACAATGTGAGAAATATGTGGTATGTATAACAGTGTCTGAGCAGGACTCAGTAAAGTATATTAAGACAAGAAAATATTTGAAAAATCTCTGTGATATGCCAAATATTCAATGGAATATTCAATATCAGAGACAAATCAAGACAACGGTAAAATAACAAATGAGAAAAATATTAGAATATAAAGAGCATGCATCCCTATCAGTGATGGAAAGTAACTCAAATACTTTACTTCAATTGGTTCTTTAATTGAGTATGTCCATTGTATGCTACTTTACACTTCTACTCCACTATATTAAATTACTTATGAAGATGTTGTACTTTTGTTAACATTGTTAAAGCCTTGTGACCTCTTATGTGAAAGCAGTAGAAGTTGTTGGGTATCTTTGTCACATTTCAGATGTCTTTGAGTTGTTAGCAGTTCCACCAAAGAATGATTTCCCCTCTAAACTTCTTGGATGATTTCATTTAAATAATATTATGAGGCTCAAAGGGTCAAATTATCCAATATTTCACAAAGAAAGTGAAAAAATAATGAAACTTTCTGTAGCAGGACTTTGTCTTTCTGTCTTTTCCACCTCATTAGCCATCCCATGACACCTCAGATTTATCTTGTGAGCCTATATGAAGCTCCATCTCCACCAGCTGCAACAATAAAATACTGCTTATGCATTGATCAGTCTTAACAACCTAATACTGTCTTATATATTGATATATCAGTCACACACATTTTTCATTTTTCTGATAATACTTTACCTTATCTTAAGTAGGATTTTGAATGCAGGACTTTAACTTGTAATGGAGTACTTTGAGGTTAGTGTACTGGTACTTTTACATAGGTAAAGGATCTGAATACTTTCACCACCACAGATCCAGATACAGAGTTCGCAAAATGTTCATTGTTTTTTTTTACAGTAACAAGTACACAGACAGCGACATACAAGTATAGAAAGTGTGCTGAGTACACGTTACACACAATAGCGTACTGTCCAATACATTCAGATTTTCAACGTAGAGTACAACTGCAAGGTGATACTGAAGCTTCAAAGAGTGACTCATCATGACTAACAAGTTAGATGCACATTCACCTTTTTGCAGACTGAAAGTTTATTCACAAATGCCACCATGAAAGCAGGATGTCTGTCTGCTTGCATGAAAATGTCATATTCTTTAACGTACAATGATGAAAACAAAAAGACAAGAGCAAAGACACTTGCGTGATACTCTTATTCATGAACTCGCTGGCCGCAGAACAGTGACAGAAATGAGATGGGCGAGGCATTGGCTATGACATCACTAGGAGGTCGTGGTGGAGAGACATTTTGCAGGCATTTCCAAATGACCCACTTTGGAACTGCTGTGTAATCAAATTGAACCAGTCCTGCCAAGTCTGCGTCATTATTAAGTTGACAAATGCATCTCCATCATTACCTCCCACATAATTTCTTAATCAGCGTAAAACATTCCTGTCAGTCGTTTGCCAAAAAGAAAACTTTTTGCAAGACTGAGGCCATCTTATCAAAATTTGCCGGTCCCTTTCAGCCTTTCTAATCCAACCATAACTCCATAAGAATACTTAAAGACTCACCTCCCAGCAGATCGTCTCCAGGCCCTCCGGGAGCAGAGCTCTGAGTCTCCTCCACAGGACTGCCGAAGGTGTCTGCAGGGCCGTCCAGTTATCCACAATGCAGCATGGAGGGCAGAAAGGGGTGAGAGGTCAGCCCTGGACCACACACTGGGACACAACGGGGGGGTAGGAGACAGGATTATCTTCGTAACGCAAAACTAGAACTGAAATAAAAAATGAAAAGTGAACAAAACGTCAAATGAAATGAAGTAAAAAATAAATGTTAGTGTGGATAGAGAGAGATTTACGGTCATGATGGGACCTTTTCTGCCATGTTGAAGTCATGTCGAATGTTCAGTTCTATTTTCACAACATAGTATAATAACTTGAGTGGGATTTGGTATAAAAGGTGCAGGAGTGAGAAACAAAACCAGAGTCTATAGCCATGCTAGCAGCTCCGTGAGGCTGTAAATGAGGCTGTAAATGCTCATGTCAGCTTTCTAACACACTCACAATGACAATGCTAGCATGCTGATGTTTAGCAGGTATGATGTTTACCATGTTCACCATCTTAATTTTAGTGTGCTAACATTTGTTAACCTCAACCTCCAAAAATGAATTTTCACAAAGAAAAATGAGACTGATTAAGAATCAGTGCATCTACTGCAGTGTGTTTTTACTGACCACTGCTGATTGCTGTGCCATGCACGTACTGTAAGGTGTGAGGTACTGGTGCTGAGGAGAATATCCCTCATGGCCGCGAAAAATAGATTTGCTGAGGGTGCTTATTATTATTCATTCATCATATATGATTACTGTGGCGTTACACCCCACTCTCCTGGTCAACATCCTTTGTTTAAATTAATGAGAGCAGCGAAGCTTTCCAGATGGCGTGCTATAGTATTTCCTATAATAATCACATCATAAAGATATTCTGAATCCTACATAAAGATCATAATGCAAAAGGTGCTGCAGAAGAAAATCATAATATTTCTATTAATTCCCACTGTTTTTTAAAAAAAGGTTAGATGCCTGGTCTAGAAGTTTCCTCTGGATATCTTTAGCAAATTTCACTGTGATCCCATGGTTGTCACGATATTTCACTAAAAACCAAAGATGCCGACCTCATGATGGATTCAAGGATTCATCCCCTGGGAACCATGAATGTCTGTACAAGAGTTTGTGCCACTTCATCCAGTAGATGTTGAGATATTACGGTGGTGGACCGACTGACCGTCAGACAGACCGGCATTGCAGTACTGAGAGCCGTGCCATGGTAAAATCCTCACAAAAAGATTAACACCTCTTTTTTTTAAACTCAAATATGCTAAATTTTCAGCACAACATAAAGTTGACTTGAAAATTAAAACTATACTTTGTAGAAGAAAAAAATCACCTAGACAGTCTCATAATTATTTTAGGAATGTGACTGGTGACTACTGTCTGTTCTACATACTGTATATATGATCTGTCTGCAGTTTAATCCAGAAGCTGCTGAAATTACAGTAGTTTTGCACAAACATTTTGACTCTATCACCACATCTAGACACTATCAGCCTCACTGGTACAAACATTCACTCAAGAACTTCCTGTAACAACTGAGGATGATAGAAAATACCCAGAAGAGAAAAGTAAAATTATAAAATGTTCAACAATTTACATGCAGCACGTGTTGTTGTAAAGAGATGTGTGTTCTGAGGTACAGTACCGAGCAGGTCAATGACAGGTGCCGGCTCAGCTTTGGGTGGAGAGGAGGCTTCTGGGGCGGGAGCTGCAGCAGCAGGAGCAGAGACCAACACAGCGGAGCAGCAGCAGCAGCAGCAGGAGCTGGAGCTGGAGATGCAAATGAGTCTGAGACAGAAGCAGTGAGGGATTAAATTACTCTCAAATCTAAACGACGACATTCATCGGTGACAGCTTCATTTCTAAGGGGAGAGAATGCTTTGCTCATGCACCACTATGCCTGTTCTAGCACACATGCAGAGAAGAAGCAAGCATCCCTGCATCTTAACTGTGTATCCACATCCTTGAAGCGTGCACCAGAACTTGTGTGCATGTGCATGCAGACACACGCAAAAGCACTTCATGGTAAATTGAGGCTGGCCGCACTCTTCATATAAACAAGGACGGGAAAACAGTGATGCAGTCAAGATAAAGCAGCTTAACTCACCGGTCACGATGTCTCCAACCAGAGCCGGCTCGGGCAAAGGAGAGGGCCCGCGTGAGACAGCAGGAAGGTCTAATTTACCAGCGCAAGCGAGAGGCAGAATACGAGAAAGAAGAAAAACAACGGAGGTCCGAGAGCAAAGAAAAGTGTTAGCGTGGCAGGTAGAAAGACAGCGTAGATAGAAAGCAGCCACAAGGACAATCCAAGACGAGTGGGTTACATGCACAGATCTCATAGCACTATGGGGGACAAACCAAGACGTGTGTGGAGGGGAAATAAAACAGTTGACAGAGGAGGAGTGGACGCATGGAAACCAGAAGAGATGAAGAGGTTCCACACACAGAGAAATGGATATCAGCTCCTGTACCTGCACCAAAAAGGTCTACGCTAGGAGTGGTAGCAGCTTTGGATTCTGTGGTAGGGCTTTGCTCAGGCATAGAATCAAACATATCTAAGAACAAGGACACACAATCAAATGTACATTCAGATTTCAAGTCCAGTGCATACATGAATGATGAGTTAAGAAGAGAGATGAGGGAAAGCAGAGAGAGAGCAGCAGATTATTAAACGGGGTAAGTTGCTGTGTATCACTTCAGTGCAATGCAAAAGGAAAACAGTGCAAAAGTTAAAAGGGTATATCGCCAAATTTCAGCATGAAGACTATTTGCAAAGCGCTCGTTCATCCAATCTCCAACGTATTTAGTTATCAAGGCTAATGGGCCTTTCACACAGTTCGCAGTTTGAGCCTCAAGTTCAACCAGTTTGAACTTTGGGCGCAGGTGCACGCTTTGCTCGGCGCAGCAAGAAGCCATTGTTGTGCCGCTCAAGTCATTGGAAAAAATGGGTTTCAGAGCGCAGTGGTGCCGTTGCCGCGTTTTGTGTGAAAGGCCCATAAGAGTCTACAGCCATGCTAGCGGCTCCGTGAGGCCGTACTTAGGCACAGCGGTGATTTGAGCTAAATGTTAACGTTAGCATGCTAACAGTCTCACAATGACTGAGCTGAAATGCTGATGCTAACAAAGTACTGATGGGAATGTCTTAAGTGTTGGAAGTATTTGGTCCAAAAACAAAGTTTGGCCAATTTAAAATTTTGACCTGATGATGGTACTAAATGGAAAGTCAGATGATTCATCCTCTGGAGAACATGAATATCTTCACAAATTGCATGGCAAACAAGCCAATAGTTGTTGAGATATTTCAGTCTAGACCAAAGTGTTGGACTGACTGACATTACTATCTCTAGGCCACGCAATTAGCGTGTCTAGAAACTTCACAAGTTGTGCGTAGTACTTTTTTCGATCATGGGAATAGCATATATCCATCCCTCTATTATCTATGCACAAATATTCTGTGCAGGGTCACAGTGGGCTGGATCCCATCCCAGCTCACACTGGGCAGCTTTAAATGAACGATTTGGAGTCACTAATCCACCTAACCTGCATGTCGTCTGGACTGTGGCATATATGAATTGAAATTGAGCAATATTCCCTTTTAACTAAAGTGCATAAGCTACAATAAAGCATTCTCAGCTGTCAGTATCTAAAATATTGGTCACAAGCAGGAGAAGAAAACTGTTTTCTTTGCTCTGAGTTCAGTTTGTTAGTATTAGGTTAATAATCAAAACAAGTTGAGCAACCTCTGTTCATAAAAAGAGATAAACGTCCATTTTTGTCTCTAGAGATCAAATTAACACTGATATTTGGTCCCCAAACAATGAATAATTAATGGGTTCACTTTTAAAATGGCATACACAGTTTACCTCATTGTGTATTTTATTTTATATCTTTCAGTTTTACAGAGGAGGTCAAGATGCTTGATTAACTTGATTAAATGATCTGTATCTACAGGAAAGGCATCATGGAAAATAGAAAAACAAATCTGAAATGTAGGGACTGGGCAGGATCATTGCCACTACTGTCGTCATCATCACTAGCAAGAGCAACATCACTATCAATTCCTATATCATCATCATCATCATCATCATCATCATCATCATCACCATCATCATCATCGTCATAATGCAGGGCAATGCAGTGAGAGGCATAATGAGAGCGAGAGGACTTTACCACCAAAGATATCTAGAGTCGGAGCGGCTGCAGACTCTGTGGTGGTGGTGTCGGTGGTGGTGGTGGTGGTGGGGGTAGTGGTGGTGGTGGAAGAAGGGGTGGGGGCAGCGGGGGCAGCGATGGGGGCGACGATGGGGGCGACGATGGTCGGCGCCTCACTAGAGGTGGGAGGGGTGGCGGTGGCGGTGGCGGCCCCCGTGTCGGTGGGCATCATAGCGAACAGGTCCAGCCCTGGAGCCATGTCCCCACTCCCCTCCGTCGTAGCGAAGGGGTCTTCAGGGAGGAGCAGCAGGGGGGTGGTGGTGTTGATGGGTTAGG
>CAKAKR010042988.1:0-27097 GCA_916700685.1 Adelosebastes latens | reverse complement strand
ACTGATGGCATTGTTGCGGAAGCATAGCACCCACCCTCCGATTCCCCTCATGTTAACATGGTTAGCTCTGTCAGCACTGTTGATGTTGTCTGCACTGTTAGCGCTGTTAGCACCGTTTGCCGCAAGCCGCCAGCTCAGCCATCGCCAATTATTCGAGCCGTGCTGAGGCACTAGATATGCTCCCAATCTCGCATTTAGCACCTTAAAAGGTACAGTGTGTATGATTTGGCGGCATCTAGCGGTGTGGTTGCAGATTTCTACCAACTGAGTACCCCTCTGCTCACTCCTCCCTTTACAAGACTGCGGTGATGTGAGCCGCAGAGCGCAAAACCGCTGTAACACCGTTCACCTCGCTCAGAGGGCATCCTTACTATAATAAAAACTTTAGGAGTAACGGAAGCCAGATGGCGGCTGGCGGTACCACGGAAGAGGACCAGCTCCCTATGTAGATATGAAGGGCTCATTCTAAGCTAACAGAAACTCAACGATTCTAAGTATCAGGTGATTATACACAAATGAAAACATAGTTATGAATATTATATTCCATTTCTGCTAATAGATCCCCCTTCTCCTTTAAGCATGCCTTCAACACCAACAGCTAATCCACACATTCAGCCCAACTCTTCCTACTAGTCCTACTCTGGCTCCTCGCTTCTTGAAATGTCACAAATACGCCAAACATACTGCACGCACAGAGATCAGCGGGTCTCATTCTGCTGTAAAACAGGTTTATCTGTGGTCCAAGGTGCGTGCTGTGCACACATGGAGAGAGTTGTTGTTTCCAGTTTGACCCATGACCCGACACACAACGGGCAAGAAGAAGCTTTTTGAGTCACAATTAAGCAGAGATTAAAACAATCTCCCTTGGTATACACATGACATACGCAGAATGTTAGTTGTATGCAAGAATAGTTTGTCAATTGAATTAATGGACAAATCACAAGTGGCAAGCCATCCATCAGACACCAACATGACCAGACAGGACCATTGATCTACCAATGTTCCCAGTCAGCAATAATCAGATCCAGACACACTGCCCCACTTTCTGACGGTAACAGAAATTAATTTCCATATGGGCAGAGAATAGCAGAAAAATATCTTTTAACAGAGGCAAAGGTTGAAAATACAGTAGATCGCTCCAAGAAGAGCTGGCAAAACGCAAAGCTGACTCATCAAACAAATGTGCAGTACTATTATCACATTAATTAGAACAACAACAAATTATCATTTTATGGGAGAGGTTTATCAAACATGTGTTTTGTTTGTTTTGAAAATGACTAGAGTTAAGCTAAGATTATGTCACATTAGAGCAGAAGCCAAAAAAATAAATATTAAACAGATTTTCTCTCAAATCTGAGCTGGATTGGATAATTCATTATTATTGGTGTTGAGCCAGCTGTAACCTGCCTCTATTGCTGCTTATTGTGCTGTCTTGGATAATATTGTTTTTCTGCTATTATAAGTATGACATATTGATATGTCGCTTGCAATTTTTTTGACACTTTCTTACTGGCTGTCCTGCATTTGGTGTGTGGAAATCCACCCATTTGTATGCCGTTTGTGTGTCTCAGTGTTTTTCTTTTTTGTAGTTTTTTTTCTGGTTTATTTGGTGAGCAAGCATACGCCTTTTTTATTTCTTTTATCATGAAACATTTAATATATTTTAACTCAAATAGGCACAATGGTGATCAGTCCAAAAATGCAAGCATAATGTAACTGCCTTTTAGTGCCATCGTCATTTCTGCCTATATAGCTGGTAGGATGTTGCAGACTTGGGTCTATTAGAGAGTCAGCTGCAGTTAGCAGCACTCAGGCTAGCTTTGGTCCAGTGTTGGCCCTAGGATTGATCTCAAGTATAGTCAATATACTGTACCTTAACTTTTATTTCCCACGGTGACATTCAGTGCAATGAATCTGGTCAATTCCTGTCAATTAAAAGGAGTTTTGTCAACAACAAAAAAAACACCCTCCATTCGCCTCTTCTTCAATGTATGTTCACATTTTTATCCTCCGCAAAATGTGATATCTGTGTCTTTTCTGTCTTGTCATAACTTTAAACAGGAACTTTCTTGTCATTGCACCAAACATGCTAACACCAAAACCACGTGTATTAGAACTAAAACTGAGGGATTATTCCTGCATGCATGATCTCCTTGATAATCACCTACTTGTCATCAACAAATGACTTCAACTGCCAGGCAGACCCCAGAGTCAACTTAGCCAGTAGACAGATGGCTGGGGCAGAGAAATCGTGGTCGTGCAATATTCATACATATTAATTGGTGGGTATGTGGTTTGAACTGGATATGTGTTATTCTAGTAACAAACAGGCTGCTACTGCGATGACTCTTAGCCCATTTTTGTTTGTGTGCACTTCTCCGCGAGACCTGCAAGCTGATGAGGCGTGGTGAGGGAAGCTATTTGAATCTGGATCAGTCCGGTACACTGGCTGAGTTCCCAGATGAAGGATGGACAACACCGTATGTCAATCAGCTTTAACTCTAAGTCTGTAGTTACATGTAAAGTTCAAGGGCTACTGTGGTACTTTGAAAGCACCGCAATGGACGAGGAACGGTTGATTGGTGAAGTTGAGGAGTTATCTATATGATACCTCCTCATTTCACTACAAAAAACTAAATAAGGTGGCAGCTGGCTGGAGGAAGATCACCAAGAAATCGCTTTAAAGTTTCCTTTTTGCTGTTGGCTATATTGTAAGTCATTTCCAGCAAATATCACAATATAAATATGTGTTTTCTGTTTGAAAAGTACAAATGTAGGAAAATAGCAAGTATCACCCATCTTTTAAGTGGTTACGTCTCCAGTCTGATCTCGAACACATGGCTGATAAGAACATGGTTTGTTTGAAAGTGCATATTTAACAGATTCGGTGTGGAGAGCTCTGATGTTATTAGGCCTATAAGTAAATAAAAAGACCACAAATATATCTTATTATCTTCTTGGTTTCTTATTTTGGCAATAAGAAGACACCACAAGGTTGATGGTAATCATCATTACAATAAATTAGTAGTTCTGTTCTGTGTGTCTACATGCATTTTTTTTTTTGCTACAGCCACCAGGGGGTTCAGTGAGCCCCCTGAACCAACGAAAACTGTGCCTGTGCATTAAATCCCTTGTGACCTCACTAGAAGAAAGCACCAAGAAGAAACTTAATTGTTAGCTTAAACACAATGTATTAAGAAAAGAACCGCCCTAAATAAAAGCAAAAGAAAGTGAACTGGAAGAATGTCCACTAGATTGTCCACAAGATTTGTCTAAGTCAAAAAAAGAAAATCTTCCTTAATTCCTAAACCAAATAATCCAACAACAAAAAAGGTTCAATGTCCTCCCATCAAAACGCAAAAATATAAACCAGGAAAAAGCAATGCAATGCAAAAAAATCTTTAAGAAGGATTCAAACTCACCGGATGTTGGGTTGGGAAAAACATAATCCGGCCTTGGCTTGGTTTGCTGCTCAATCTTTATGGTCCTCAGTACACGCTGGTTTCCCTGCTTTCTTCAGTTGGTCGAGGTACCACTATAAAAAGAGTTAAATGTGGTTATTTTCCCCAGAAGGCTCCAACCTTACTCCTCCCTCTCTCCTCACAAACAAAACCAAAATTCCCTCCAAACAATTCTCTTCCTCTTTGTTCCAGGGCCACGCCCCCATCCACCTGTGGGGAACAGATCACCTGACCAGTCTTGACCTCTGGGAGGCTACAAGTTAAAGTGCACCAGAGGTTGAAGTTTGTTTTAACTATTAAACCCTCTATAGTTAATGCACGCATATTTTCCCCCTCACATTTGTGTCACGTACGTCGTCTTTTGACAAACTTCTGCATCAGTTTCTCTACTAATGGCCGTCTCTGTATGTTTGCAGACTTTCACATTGTTTGGCTCTTATATATAAATCCCCACTTGGACTGGTTCTTTCTTATCTGTGTACATACATGTGTAAAAAACAAAATCAATATGGCCTGCGCTCTCACAATATTCTACAGATGTCGGTCCCCGAGGTTAGAACAGAAATAAGCAAAACAACTTTTAAATACGCTGCTCCTTCTTCCTGGAATAATGTAGAGAAGGAGCTGATTACTACTTTATGGGGGAATTTAAGTCCATTTTAAAGGATCGAGAAAATAGCATTCTTATTCAGTGTGATTGCTCTGACATTTTTCATTAAAATAATTTTAAAATTGACCTGTTTTATGCATTGTAACTGTTTTTTTGTATTGCATATTGACTGGATAATGTGCTCATTCACTTGTGACAGTTGTATTTGTCTGCTAGCATTGTTTGTGTTTATTGTTGTAACTATGTTTAGGCTGCCCTCTTGGCCGTCACTCTCAAAAATTTAAATACAGCAAATAAAGGATATATTATATAATTACTTTCCTGTGCCTTCAGGCATGTTTCACTTGAGTATTGCTGCAAGAAATTTAAGCTATAGGTATTTCCAAAAAGAGGACAAAACCAGTATTGGAGAGACAAATAGGGAGAGGCAGACAGAGCTGTTGTTATTAGTGATCGATTGGCTATTGATTATAGTCGAAGGTCTGGATCTGCTAGCGGAGAGTGAATGTGACATTGGCACAAGAAGTACAACTGGACTAAATTTGCCATTATGTAAAAATTCATTGTCAATTAGTCTTGAGAAATGCAATATATGAATTTGCATTAGTTTCCGTCCCTTGGTTTCCTAGAAATGACCTACTGAAGAAGGGAGTTCATCTTATAATGATATCTTTTGCTTGAAGAGATTATGCCATTACGTAGTAACTGTTGACAAATACAGATTGTGTCACAGAAAGCCACAAGATTTAATTGAATATTAAATACATATAAGAAGGGAAAGGCAGTTTGGTCGTGATCATAAAAAGCTGTCAGTTTTGTAAAAAGAACTTCTGCGAAAATCTGCGAACTCTTCTAAATAATGTGCTTACATTCTTATCAAATGTACCTTTATGCATTTTCACAACAACTAGTCCATCTTTACTCAGCCCTTTCCCAGGAATCCTCGGACGAAATAAAAACTCCTTTGCTTTTGGGACGGATAAACTGTAACTGCAACATCACTTCCACTGATGATTGAGATTGAGAAGTTTCACAGGTCTTTAGCCTCTATTCACAGCAGGTGCTCGTGGTGGAGAACAAAGGTGTTGAACAAAGAACATGAGGAGATCCCTCAGAGGTAACCTCTCAACACAAATGCCCGAGGCTAGAGAATAAATACGCAGTGCCTTTTTACTCACTTGCCTTTTGATTTCTTTGATTGTCTTCAGTCTCCACTACGCCTCCCTACAGGCTCCTGAGCTTTAACTGAAGGACTTTGATGCTGCAGACTTTACTTAATTGTTTTGTTCACTTCAGAAAAATCATTAAGTGTGTGTATGTGCGAAAGAGAGAGTGAGTGGACGGGCCATCTTTTCAGCCAAAGGAACCTGGGGAATAATCTCAGATTGATCCATAGACATCCAGTAGAACTCACAGGCTGTTTTGGCACCTGTGCAGATGGCAGACCTTAAAATATCGTCATCGTCACAGAGGTGAGAGCTTGAGAAAGTGAAGCACCGGGTTCCATAATAAAACTCACACAGACACATTGTCAAAGGAGAGCGAGAACAATATGTGCAATGTGGTGCCCTAATATACTGCAGGCATGACATTGTACGACATCTTTGATTGTAAGTATGAACAGAATCATCACATAGAATAGTTGGAAAATAGAAGAATCCTCAATATTTACTGTAAGTTCATTATTGGTGTCCAAACATTTTATAGCCATGACAATGCATGCTAAAGGTTATCTGCTGGTACTGTAAGACACTCTGTATACTTTATTGTTTCTATTATACCTACATCTACTGTATGTACATTCTTTATTATATTCAAGCTACCATAAAGAGAAACGTTCAAGGCAGTTCTGTTGCAATATTTATGTAAAGAGAGACACAAAGATGTTCCAGGACAGAGACATAATAGAAAGATTGAGTTTGAGGGAAACTCTGATGTTGTAACAGAAATGCGTAGAGGATGTAATATCTATCAAACTCAGTGGGCACATCCGGGTCTGAAAAGTGAAGCCAATGGTGAAGTGCCTTAAACTTGCATTCTTTCTAATAGCCAGCAGGGGGCGACTCCTCTGGTTGCAAAAAGAAGTCTGATTGTATAGAAGTCTATGAGAAAATGACCCTGCTTCTCACTTGATTTATTACCTCAGTAAACATTGTAAACATGAGTTTATGGTCTCTATCGCTAGTTTCAAGTCTTCTTCAACACAGCATGATGTTCATTTAGTAAATTATGGTCCCATTTAGAGTCAAATACACAGTAAAGCAGGGTATGATTTTGGGCGTGGCTACCTTGTGATTGACAGGTCGCTACCACGGCATTGTCAGGTCTGGGAGTTGTCGGTGTTTTGTCTTACAACTTTAACCCTTTCACAGTGTGTTTTCAGTTCATGAAAGTCATTTATAACATTTTAGGTCGCCTAAAAATGTCTTATTCAGTGTTTGGTTGTACTCAGTTCCACCCTCTTGTGTCACTTCTGGCAAAGAGAATAGAAGCAATGAATTGAAAACTCCAGCGTGTTTTGACAACAGCCGCTGCCGTCATTTTGGATGGAAAAGGCTTATTATATTTATAATATTTTTATTGTTCAACACCACCCATTTCAGTAGGATATGACAATGGAATGGATTTTTTTTTTTTTTTTACTTTTGTACGGCACTTTGCAGTTGGACGTTTAACTGACATCCGGTAGTCGCTTTCAGTCCAAAATGGCGGAAATGTAGCTTTGCTGCTGGGCGCTGATGTTGCAATGGAACAAACATTTGACTTTCACTTCTCGGTAATATACGTTCTTTGCTTCTGGTTGCAAAAGACCGAGATGGTGACGGCCAAAATGCCGAACTCAAGGCTTCAAAACGGCAGTCCACAAACCAATGGATGACATCACGGTGACTACGTCCACTTCTTATACACAGTGTATGATCTAACTATGTTCTGTAGCATGGAAACAGTCCTATATCACCCACATTCGTTACTAAGTCAATGCACTGTGAACAGGACAAACCTGTATGAAAGATACAAATAAAGTATTGGTCAGATCAGATTATTATGTGCGTGTACAGTAAACAAAGTCTTCATCACATCTTACCAAAGGGGAGCAGTAGGAGTAAATGTACATGTTACTGGAGTCTCTGCTCTGTCCTCAGCTGTGTGGTGGTATTATTGCAGGAGGGGGCGGCGCAGCAGACTCTGGCCTGTGTTTGACATCAGAGATACATTGCTGTGAATTGTCCTCTGCCATCAGCCTCAGACACCTTACTTGGCTCCCACTCCATCCTTCCTATTCAGGTCTAATAGGCAATATGTCTGTCCCTACTATCTTCACCCTTGTGATGGGCAGCTAATTAATCTCAATTGTGCTGTGCTGTTTTTTAAATTCCTCCACCTTACACCCCTTTGTCCATGTGTTGTCTTCTTTCTAACCACAGAAGTGAGGTAGCTCTGGGGACAGCAACGTTTCTCTGTCAGTCCAGCCCAGTCACCAGGAAAAAATGTTGGCATTGTACGTTTCTGCAAACCACGTATACGTTGAATGACGGCGTTTTTTTTGTTTTTTTTAATTCAGTCAGAGCATGTGAAGTAGTATATTGAGCCACCGTTATTGAAAGTTAGGTGTTATAATAACGAGTGTAACAAGCACGAAAGTCCACTAAGGGCAGGTGGGAGTGGGGATGGATTGGTCAAACAAACATAGGACTTTCACCCAGGAGACTGCTGTTTGTGTCCCATGTGAAAGTAAATGTTGA
Organism: Adelosebastes latens; assembly: GCA_916700685.1. Taxonomy (NCBI): domain Eukaryota; kingdom Metazoa; phylum Chordata; class Actinopteri; order Perciformes; family Sebastidae; genus Adelosebastes; species Adelosebastes latens. The sequence goes on along the minus strand of CAKAKR010042988.1, from coordinate 19,283 downwards.
CTTTACGCGTGTTACTTAACGTTACGTAAGAAAGTCCGCTAAGGGCAGTTGTTATTTATTTATGGTAGTTATGTTGTCACGGTTGTTACGTTATTATTTAGACACAAACCATATTTTTTCTAACCGTAACCAAGTAGTTTTGTTACCTAAACCTAGCCAATCATTTCTTCCCAACTGCAGTTGTTCTCATCAATAAAGCTGACTTTTACATCCCCTGGACAATCATTTGCACATCCCTGCACAACTGTACATTTTAAAGACAGACACTTTAATAACAGATCTTTATGTATTCTTATAGTTTTTCATATTCTATTGTAAATTGTCTTATTTTTATTTTATACTATGTCTTTATACTTTTCCACTGTGTTTGTTGTTATAACCCAAATCACAAAGTCAAATTCCTTGTATGTGCAAACCTACTTGACAATAAACCTTTTCTAATTGTGATTGCCAACGTTAACCACGTGGCATTGTGCATTTCTGCAAGGGTGATATGAGGCTAATATGAAATGTATTTATTAATTTTATATTCAGAAACTTCGACATTCAACATATCCCGTGGTTTTGTAGAAACCGTTACGTACAATGCCAACATTTTTTTCTGGGGACTGGGTTGGTCAGTTGCTCTGTCCACGCGATTCAACTGTTATCAGGCCATTAAATAGACGTTATCGGTCGCTATGAGCACCATAGATATGGGTCATTAGTGGCCTACTAAGCCTACTACATTGTAAAAGTGAAAGCCAAACTTAAAAGGGACATGTTCTAACACGTAAAACTGAATGAAACGTTACGTTTTGAACAGAAAAAAAACTGCTCCTCTTTCAGTTGATCTGTCGTTCCAACACTTTGGTACAGAGTGAAATATCTCAATAACTATTTGATGGATTGCCATGAAATTTGGTGCACCCATTTGTGGTCCCTAGAGAAAAATCCTATTAATTTGGTGATCCTCTGATTTCTCATCAACAGGTCAAAATGTACACCAGTCCAACACGTAATTTCAGGACAGGATACCTCATATCTCACATCTAATTTGGGCATTTCTTTAAACAAAAAACGCAACACTTCCTGTTTTCATTTCACATTACAGATTCTTGTGTGAATACGCAAGGGTGAATCTATCAACAAATTATCATTATTTAGTACTCTTGATGTGTGCATAGACTGTACTGTATGTGTGATTTAGGTCTGCAGAGGTAATGATGCTTTGATTACTGAGGTAATTTCTGTTTGATAGTATTTTCTTACTGAGAATCAGCAGCATGATGTTTGTGATTGAAATGAAAGTGACACAGAACAGACAGCCAGGCAGCCTGTGTGACAGAAAAAGAGAGGAAGAGGATGGCAAATAGCAGAAAGAGAGAGAGAGAAAGCGGGAGGCGGGCGGAGGCAGGGAAGAAAAAGATGGGCAGATGAAATTACACCTGCAGGTCTGTTAGCTTTAGCAGCCGGAGTCTAGCAGTGTGGTGTCCCACAACATACCCCAAGGGTCCGTAAGGTATAAAGAGTGAGTAAACCTCACATATCAAAGTTTCTTTTCTCTCACACTCCTGTTATTGCTCCTGTGCCTCTCCTTGACAGCCCCGTGATTCATTTCCTCCTGCCTGAAAGACGGGAAATGAATAGAAAGCTTGGATATTGTCAGCCGCTAAATGGGAAAGCAGTTGCTCTGGAGACACAATGCAGGTGCAGGTGAGAATGGTGAGTTCAGTTTAAAATGCCACTCAGTCCCACTACACGGCACATAGCAGCACCTGTCTCGCATGGCAGGAGAAAAAAGGAGGGCCGGTTGATTGGGTGTAGAACATTCACCCATCAGCACGGTTTATGTTTGAGTGGGATATTCATCTCTTTGCTGTCAGACCGCAGGATCCTGACACTTTGTTAAACACCTGCACTTTGGAACGAGGGGGGCTTTTCACATTTGCATATCACAAAAAAAGATTACAAATGACCTCAAAGTTTAACCTCTTTTGATAAAAAACAAACTGGCAACTGGTCAAGACCGGGCTCTGCCTGCAAGAGAAATCTGTGGAGATTTTGCGGAGTGCATGTGGGTTGAGCATGCCCACAACACCTTTGATGTTTCTTTAGCACTCAGTGCTGCAAACACACACCGTGTTTGCTCACATGCTGACAATTTCTCATACAGTATGGGGAATGAATATCACATGAATGAGGAACAAAACTGAAATGTATATAATAGCTTTGCACCGAGGGATGAGTTATTTCTGAGGTCCAAGGTTTTCTGGACCATTTATTTTCTGCATGGGCGCTGAGAGATGAACCTCCAAGGCCTGGATCGGCTTGAAACTCTGATCAGTACAAAAGATGAAAATACCTGATTCTGTGATAAAAAAGCGAAAGGTAAATGCTTGTTTACATGAAAACGTAAGAGGCAGCCAGGTCGGGTAACACTTCATTTTACAGGTCCGCAAATTTCATGGTAATTAGGTGATAATTAGCAAGTAAACTATTTGAAATTTCTTCGGAATTACTGCCAAATTACCCCATTATTTACCTCAAAATGTATCGAAAATTACTTTATTATAAACATTATTTAATAATTATATTCTGCTATATCCCAATAACTGGTAACTTATTTAATACATTTCCAGGAAAATAATACAAAGATAAATAATGGATAGATAATAATTAGCAAATAACTTAGCAAATTTCTTAAAAAACTCCCTGAATCATTACATTAGCTACCAGGTTACATTTGTGTAGACAATAAGTCACACAATGGTGAGATTTGTGCCTGATCAGAAGTGTCTTCTATTAGTTTTGGTTTTCCACCTCCGATGAAGAGCAGCGCACAGCCGCTTCTCAAGCCTAAGGGCCCTATTTTAACCATTATATGCTATTTTAGCATATAATTATTAAATAATGTTTATAATAAAGTAATTTTCAATAAATTTTGAGGAAAATATTGGGGTAATTTGGCAGTAATTCCAAAAAAAATTAAATTAGGTTACTTGCTAATTATCACCTAATTACCATGAAATTTGTGGACCTGTAAAATGAAGCGTTACCGAATATGTTAATGTTCAAATGACAAAGCTCTCATCGGCCGTAGTAATTATTACAACAGTAAAGGAGGAAGTAAGGTGACATTATTATATATGATTTTATATATAGGTTGTGGGGGATGTTTTGAGCTATCTGCCATGCCAGTTTATGCGAGAGACATTGAGGATATAATCTAAAGAAAGAACACTATAGTGGACGTGTTTATTGTATGAAAAGAATGAAAGTTCAAGGTTTCAATGTGACTCAAAGCTGTAATGACTCAGTTCAAGGCTTCTATACTTGAGGAGCCTCTTGAAGACATTGAGCGCTGTGATGTGTCTGAGTAGGGTTTTAATCCAAGCAGCTTCCCTGAAGTACATCTGAGATAATCAGGATTAACACATCAAATTCAGGGAAAACATTGCTGATAAGTACGGAAGAGATATGGACGCATGCTCTCGAGCCTTGAATAACAGATTTCATGTGACTTAAATGCCTCCATACATTTTCATTAGAGTGAGCGTACGGCCACACAGTGGTAGGATGACGGTAATATACCCAGACAGGCACGGAGAGACCAGAATCTGAACCAGGGGCAGCTCTACAAGATGTGGTCTCAGACAGGCTGGATGATGCTGTTTGTGTAGAGCTGGTTCAGATCGGTTCGTGACCTTCTCTCCACACATGTGCTCCATGGGGCCTCACTCTTTGTTTGCGATGGCATTGGATTGGTCTTCCTGGGGCGCGCTGCTCAGCGTGTCTGTGCATGCCGGAGGTGGCTACCCGCTGGGATTTGGACTCTTCCAGATGTGAGGGAGTGAAATGATTGTTTGTTAAGATAAAAACAACCCGCTTTTTCTCTTCTTCTTCATATTCCACCGATGGTTGAGCACTGAAAGATGAGATAATCTATGTGCTGTTTTGTTCCTTTGCGTGTCTAACCGCGTTCGCGTGATGATGCTGAATTTCAATTCTGATCTAGCTATGTGGATGAATGCATATGTTTACACGGAGTGGTTAGGCTCATGACTATATTTTGAAAGATGGGGAATGGGTTTAGATCAGAGATACAAGCCGTATTTCCTGTATAAAACACATTTCAGTGGACAAAGCTATTTTTGTCCATAAAAAACTGATAATACATACATGTGGTTATTATTTACAAAAAATATATTCTAATGGTACTGACTTTAGCCAACCTGGGTATTTAAAGAGCTTTATGGTTGAAAAATGATAATGTCTAATTCCTGGCAGTATGGCGGATGTTTCTCACTGATTTGGAGCAGTACATCTCTTCTTGTTCAATAATCCTTCATTTTCCTCTCAGCTCCTCTATTGGTTGCAAAACCATTCAAATCTGGCTATGCTTAGGGCTGTACGATTTTGAAAAAATATCTAAATGCGATTATTTTGACTGATATTTGAGGGAATGATAATTTTTACATCATTATTCTCATTTTCATTGAAAAAAACATTTTAAAATGATTAGGGTGTGATCTTTGCGGGGAACTGTACCAAACAAAGATGTTTTCTTAAGTCTGTAGAATATGATGTATAGGCCAAGACATCTCTGCAGCACCACATTATTTAATTTAAAATGGTATTTTGGCACACATTTCACCTTTAACAAATATTACGCCACAGCAGGCCATATTGCGATTTCATTAAAATTTTGATGAATTGCGCAGCCCTAGCTCTGCTTTGAGTAAAGTTGGCACATTTTGAAACACATGATGACCCTTAGAGTGTCGATTAAGGCTGTCATGGTCACCACAGTCGGTTTTGCGGACGAGTTTAGTTTACTTTGAATTGTTAGATTTGTCCATTAGAGACTTTGTGTTGTGATTATTGTGTCCTTAAAATTACTTTATTTGCAAAGGCTTTAAAAAGAAACAAATGGGATGGCCTTTGTGACCTTTTTTTGTGTTATCTTGTAAAAAAAACCTGCAATAATGTTTTAAAAATGCAATTAAAGTGGCAGTAGGCAGAATGTTTTTGGCATCATTGGGCAAAAATTCCATAATAACCTTTCAGTGTATTGTAATTCAAGTGTTCTGAGAGAAAACTAGACTTCTGCACCTCCTCACGGCTCTGTTTTCAGGCTTTAAAAAATCTCTCCTCAAATGTTTTCAGAAACTTCTTATAGTGTACTGTTTAGCTGTAAAATGAGAACGTTTGCTCCGGCTGGTGGGTGGTGCTTGGTGTTTCCTCAACTGATCTCAACATGGCTGCTGGGTCACAAACTTTCTCATTTTACAGCTAAACAGTACACTACAAGATGTTTCTGAAAACATTTCAGGCGAGAAATAGGCATTACAGTATTGTTTTGCAGAAATATTGTAAGGATTGCAAACTTTTACAAATATTACAGTTATATGTTAACTGATTTAACTGTACGATAATTGATTCCTGGAGGATTGTTAAATGTCTCATGGCTGTGATGAAGACAGAGAAATTGGGGAAATGAGTTGACTGATTCATTGAAATGGGAGCTCTGTTCAAGACAATACGCTGAGAGATGGAGACCAGAGAAAGAGCACGCAGGGAATGGATGCAGCAAGCATGACAAAAGCTTCCTGTAATGATGTCGTTCTCGATTACCAACCCCTGTCGCCCTTGGGTGTCATGGACGAGTTTTCACCCTGAACAAAAGGACTCAAGTGGGCAAGATCAATCAGAGAGATGCATGACTGAACTGGGCTGATTTCACTGCCGCTGTGTCACTAACTGTGTTATCGACATTTGTTTGCTGCATTTTTAATCAAATGAAATGCGTATTTACTACAGTATTCTGGAGTGTGCATTGCTTCATGTTCAGCACTTTCAAACTACTGTACTGCACTGTGGGAGAGAGCGTGCATTATTGTTTGCGACACTGGGGATTACAAGTAAGTCTTGTCTGTGCCAGAGCCTGCTGCTGCAGAGCCGGGCCGACACTAGATTTAAAAGTCTTCATGCCGGGATGCTGAATTAAACATTGCATGCATGCCATCCTCAATCTGCGCTCCTTCAAACAATCCAAGAGTGCGTAATTAGTCACACAGTGCTGTCTTCTGAACACACACGAGGCCAAAGTCGGGATTAACGCATATGGACAAAGTGTCCCACAAAGAGGAAGGACAATTATGACAGCTCAAATCCCACAGCATGTCCCCACGGCTGCCGTCACTTGTCCAAGACGTTTTCTCACTTTCTGCTGCTGCTTTTCGACAATCAAGCCACCCGTCAATTACAGTAATAAACTCAGGCAGGTGCAGGGAGATGACAGAGTATCCAGTAGAGACGCTGCAAAAAAAGTTATTCTGTTTCAACCAGGATGCATGGTGGTGTGGATTCATGACAACCCTCTGAAGAAGAGAGATCAAGATCTGTGCTTCTGGTGCCACGGAGTCAGAAGAGTCAAGTAGCCCCCCGTAGACAAGCCATATGGCCTAGGAAGAGTTTCATGGGTGGCAGCTAGCACCATGCCAGTCCCTCTGCTGATTTCTCATTATCGAGGAATAAATAGAACAAGACAACAAAACAGTGGCCCTGTTGTGTCATACCCATTCTGACTTCGGTGTGAGACAGATGGTACAAACTAAATGGCAAAGATTTGAATAGTTGGGAAACTGGGCAGCAGCACTAAGCACAACAAACAACAAAACTGTGATGAAGAGAGAGGATGCGATTCTTCCCCCTTTCTCCACATTTTGTGAATAACACATATTTCATTCTTTGTCACCTGTTTTGTGCTGCAAGTGTCACTTTTAACAGCAATCAGAATGACTGCACTGGTTCCTGCTTTATTGCCTGTGCAAGCAGAGAGTGTGGCAGTGGCGTGGGAGGCTGTAGGGGAGTCACAGGGAACAGCAGATGCCAGGTCTCCTCCAAGGTGGCTGACGGGCGGGCAAGGCAGACAAGCACAGGATGCAAAAAGCTGAGGCAGAGAGGCCACCTGTAAATATAGCACAGCAGCTCAGAAGCTTCGGTTTCCATTAAATAGCCATGTATTTCCCAGCTCCTGGCTTTATTGCACCGTTGCTTCGGGAGTGGGAGCCCAGGAGGCTCTTCAACATTATTAGCAGCTCACAGTACATAATCCCACAGCAGATTCTCGTCTATCTTCAGACCAGACTGAGATATATACAGAGAGAGATGAGAGGAGGGAGGGGCGGTGGCGTTTGCCAGTCTTTGTGAGTCCAAGTCATTGACGCAAAAGGACAGAAAGAGAGGCAGACATGCCTTGTAAAGCCTCCATGTTTCTCGTCATGGTGTCAAGCTAGTTCAATGACAGACACCAGATGGTGGCCTGTCTCCAGAGGTCCCATGTGTCTCACTAAGTCATGAGGCCAGACACTGTGCCAGTGCCCTCCTCTTCCATTCCTTTAGAAGGGGATGAAACCACCTCATTCGGCCTCCCCGATGCCTCGGCGCGGCTCCAAGCCTGACGCTGCTGGACGCTCTCAGGACACTCTCAGGAAAATGAGAGGTGTGAAAAGAGGCAAATTTGAAAAAACAAAACATTAGTTCCTGCTTATTGGGGAAAAAACCCATAGCTTTAACATCTTCATGTCGGAAAAAGAAACACAATGGCTTTAATTCATCATGTTCAAGGATTGCGCAGTGAAACTGGCCTCGCAGACCAGACACCGACTCATCATCGTTTACGCAATATGGGAGAAACCAGGCGGCAACCTCCGGGTCTTAAAAGAGAAGCCAAAGCAGAAGTGCCTTAAACTTGCATTCTTTCTAATAGCCAGCAGGGGGCGACTCCTCTGGATGCAAAAAGAAGTCCGATTGTATAGAAGTCTATGAGAAAATAAGCCTACTTCTCACTTGATTTATTACCTTGGGCATCTGTAGTTCAGTGGGTAGAGTGGTTACGTTTTTAAACATTGTAAACATGAGTTTATGGTCTCAATCGCTAGTTTCAAGTCTTCTTCAATACAGCATGATGTTCATTTAGTAAATTATGGACCCATTTAGAGTCAAATAGACCATAAAGCAGGGGATGCTTTTGGGCGTGGCTACCTTCTGATTGACAGGTCACTACCACGGCGTTTTCCGGTCTGGGAGTTGTCCGTGTTTTCGTCTTACAACTTTAATCATTTCACAGTGTGATTTCAGTTCATGAATGTTAATTGTAACCTTTTAGGTCACCTAAAAATGTCTTATTCAGCATTCGGTTGTACTTTGCTCCACCCTCTCGTGTCACTTTTGGTTGCAAAAAAACCAGATGGCAACGGCCAAAATGCCGACCTCAAGACTTCCAAACGGCTGTCCTCAAACCAATGGGTGGCGTCACGGTGACTACATCCACTTCTTATATACAGTCTATAGGAGAAACATACTACCAACATATGCAAGACAAAAAAATTCATACTGATCTATTCAGTGTTACTTATTTTATATTCATTACTAGGGGGCAGGTGGACTATACTGTATGTGAATTAATGAACAATGTAATGAATATGTGAACAAGTTGGTCTCTGGATGCAGAAGGTGCTTCATCACCAACAGAGAACTCAGAGATTTGACCAAAAGAAGACATTTTTGTGAGGTATTTCTTCTCCACTCACAAGGAGGTGACGGAATAAAACAAGATCCATCCAGCAAACGAACAGTAAGCATTACTTCTAAAGATGCTGAAGTCACAAAGACATGTTAAGGATTTTTTGTTCCATTTTTTTGAAAGATCAAAAATAAGTGTGCTTATTGTTTTAAACAAAAAGGCTATCTGGTGCTGAATAAAAGCCACTAAAACAGTATAAACTTTAACATAAGTATTGTGTTATTTGAGAGTAAAGACAAAAGCTAGGAGAGGAAAATATAAAATACACAAGCTGGAAGTCAAAGCTACACAGTTACACGAGTACGTGGTATGTTCTTCAAATAGAGGAGCCATCAGGACGCCGGCATCCACAATTACACACTGTACACACCAGCTCATCACACACTGTGCCGTTGACATCCAGTGTCAGAAGGTGCAGATACAATCTTAATATCCTTCAGCGAAATGTCTCATTAACATTGTTAACTTATGTGGGTAGTCACGACGCGTGGCAGCAGCCTGTTAGATAATCACCAGATTAGAAACAGCGAGGGACAGAACAAACACGGCATCACAACATCCCTCATAATAACGCCGGCCATTCTGATGTGTCGGATGAAGAGACATGTGTTGCTATGGCACCAAAAGCACCTCATCATCCTGACAGGACTTTCTGTTGCAGTCTGTGATTATAGGCCATCGATGGCACAAATAAACAGTGTCAAACCATCTAATCACCCCCACTTGTCTGACTGTTTTAGTTTGTCATGTAGAACCTGTAATCTTGCCCTCATGGTTCGCGCTTTTGTTCTGCGAATCTTCAGAAAATTAAAGTGATCTGAATTTAAGATCCAGACGTTTGTGGAAGCACTATTTATTTTGTCACCGATGTCGAAAGCAGTGGTTCAAATGGGTAGTCTTCTTCATTTGTGATATAATGTGTGTGAGAAGGAAGAAGGGAAAGAGGATCATATTTAGAAATCTGGACCGACTCTTATCCAATCATATAACTACATCTATTAATAATTAAAACAAATAAACAAGCAAAATATCTTCACAATCATAGACTGTTTATGACATGTGGATGTAGTCACCGTGACGTCACCCATTGGATTTTGGACTGCCGTTTTGAAGCCTCAAGTTTGGCATTTTGGCCGTCGCCATCTGGGTTTTTTGCAACCAGACGAGAGGGCGGCGCTAAGTACAACCGAACGATGAATAAGACGTTTTCAGGCAACCAAAAAGGTTATAATTAACTTTCATGAACCGAAAATACACTGTGAAATGATAAAAGTTTTAAGACGAAAACGTGGACAACTCCCAGACCAGACAACGCCGTGGTAGTGACCTGTCAATCACAAGGTAGCCACGCCCCAAAGCATACCCTGCTTTATGGTCTAATTGACTCTGAATGGGACCATAATTTACTAAATGAACATCATGCTGTATTGAAGAAGACTTGAAACTAGCAATTGAGACCATAAACTCATGTTTACAATGTTTACTGAGGTAATAAATCAAGTGAGAAGTAGGCTCATTTTCTCATAGACCTCTATGCAATCAGACTGTTTTGCAACCAGAGGAGTCGCCCCCTGCTGGCTATTAGAAAGAATGCAAGTTTAAGGCACTTAAGCATTGGCTTCACTTTTCAGACCCTGAAGTTGCACACTATTCACAATCCATACTGTACTCTCATAGTGATCACTTTATCTTACGTCAGTACCAAAGATAATTATAGAAAATCAATGATTTTGTCATTTTTTTTAAACAACTCGAAAGCATGAAAGTTGTTTATATGCACTTTGGATAATGACAGCAGTGAAAGTGCATTAAGGCTGCTGTATGTGCATGTCATTGCTTCACATGTACTTTGCCCCCCAACTCCCCCGAGGCAAAGCCCCCAGCTGCCTTGCTGCTCTGCTTGGCAAGATCACCATCACCTATCACCACTTAGCATCTGCCCAGTAGCATCATTCTCAGCACATCTTCCCCCCACTTATCCACCTTCTCCTCCTCCTTCCGACTCACTTTACCCGCCCCTCCACTCACCCCTTCTCTTGCACTCTGCAGCCGCCTCTCCGCCGGCTGGCGTGACATTTGCCATTCAGACGAGGGAAGAGGGACAAACCCTTATCCAATCTCTGACCTTTCCCCCTCTCTCCCTCTCTGGCGTCACTGACGCATTCACTGCCAATTTCACTGACAATGAATTTCAGAGACTAAAAATAAAATTCAAAATATCACTTTAGTTGCATATATTGTATTTACTTTGCCTGTGTTTTGGGTTTGTTTGAGTTTCTATCCAATGATATTTACCTGATAACCTGTCTGAACGCTGTACCTAACTGCCTTACTTAATGCAGGTAACTGCAGCAGTAGTAAAGGTTAATGAATGCTCATTGAATGCCACATGCCATGGGCCGCTTTGGGGCATTATGTATTCAGCTTATTCAGAGGTTGGCCTACTGATGATCTACAGTACTGTACATTTTCTGTCCACAGCAGAGCTACTAGAAATATCCTCTGGAGACGGTATAAATATCTCATTATGTCCACATGTAAAGGACAAGTGCTTAAAGTTTAGGGTGTTTCTTTTTATCAACTTTACTGCCAGAGCTGTTAAAGTTATAATCAGTCGTTACACAACAGGTTACCAGTAATTGAAGTGGTAGAAGGGCTCCAGAATCCAGAAGTGTTTGTCAGGATGAGGCTTACCTGACATGTCAAAGCAAGAACCATCCAACAATCACCTTGTCAAAGCTGTGATCTCCCTCTGCTCCCCTCCAGCAGCAGCAGCCGCAGCAGCAGGGTGCTGGTGACACATATGGCCAATTATAGGTGGAAGTGGAGAAGATGATGTGAGCTGAAAGCTTGTTCACACGTGGCGGGTGTCCAGACGGCCAGGGGCGGCGTGGTGGAGGGCCGTGGGAGAGAGAAACTCATCAATACATGAGCTCACCTCTCTTCTCTTCTTCCTCTCCTCTTTGACTTTTCTCTTGTTCTATTCTCGCCTCTTCCTCTCCTCTCCACTTTGTCTCCTCTCCTCTTTTATCCTCTCCTCTTCGTCTTCTCTCCTCTTTTATCCTCTCCTCTTCGTCTCATCTTGTCTCCTCTTTGTCTTCTCTCCTCTTCATCTCCTCTCAAACTTCTCTCCTCACCCCTTCGTCTCCTCTTCTCTTCATCTCCTCTCTGTCTCCTCTTCGTCTTCGTCCCCTCTTCGTCTTCTGTCCTCTTCTCTCGTCTCCCCTTCATCTTCACTCGTCTCCTCTTCGTATTCTTTCCTCTCCTGTTCATCTCCTCTCTTCTCTTCTCCTGTTCACCTTGTCCCGTATCCTCTCCTCTTCATTTCCTCTTCCTCTCCTCTTCAAATCGTCTCTTCATTTCCTCTTCCGCTCCTCTTCAAATCGTCTCCTCTTCATTTCCTCTTCCTCTCCTCTCCTCTCTTCTTCTCTTCCTCTTCTCTCGTCTCCTGTTCTCTTTGTCTCCTTTCCTCTCCTCTTCGTCTTTTCCCCTTTTCATCTCCTCTCCTCTTCATCTCCTCTCCTCTTCATCTCCTCTCCCCTTCCTCTCCTCTCCATTCATCCGCAGGTCCGTGGCAAATCAAAGACTACTTTTTAGCCGATCAATACTGCCCCTTAACTTCCTTTTATTACTCCGCAGCCAGAGTAAGGGTTCGAGAGGGAGATGCAATATTCAGTTCATAAATCACGCAGTAAAAAAATGTCAGGGGGGTAATTGTGGTTTTCTAACACCCTTTAAAGGGAGGCAGGTTTTATTAGTGGGTTAACGTCGCCGGGCGACCCTCATTCCTTCTCATTATGGGCTCATGGAGGCATCATCAAACCTTAAACGTTACAACACTTCTCAGCGGACCCTGGCCTCATTCCTCAGATACACACCTCTGCTGAACATGCAGATACACAAACAACGTGAGTGGCACTAAACACGATGTACTCTGTTTGTAATACATGACAGGATTGTCTTGGTCATTGTCTGGGCTTTCTTTTTTTTTAATTCCTAATCATTGATTTGTTTTGTGTATTACTTTCTACACTGCTAGTTTCCTGAGCAAATAAAAAGCCTCCTTTCTACGCGCAAATACATAGAGTAGCACAAATAACTGGAATGATTGCCTCATTAAGGTGCTACCGAGTCCTGCTTCACTCCCCCCCTCTCTCTTACTCTTCCCTCTCTCTCCAATGAATTTCAATTGGCCAATAATTTTCCACCATATCCCCCAGTTACAGCGTTTTTGTCACATCTCTTAGTGATTAAATGGATCGATTTCTGTTCTCTGTGGGTGATTAATCCCACAGGGTTAGAGAGATTACAGAGGGGGAGCCACAGAGAAGCCTTCTTAATGGATTCACACAGAGAGCCTTCCATTCATAGGGCTAATGAGATTGGATTACAGGACCGCGGCTTCAGAGAGGAGAGGGAAAACTCACAAGAGGAAACTCACGTCCAGTGGAATAAAAAAGAAAAGGGGTTTTATAATGAGAAACATTTCGGCGCGTGCAAAGAATGACCTCGTCTGGCGTGCTGTCCGAGTGACCCTCCTTGCTGTTTTTTTTTCTGCTTGGGACTGAAAAACTACAACACCTGCTTGGCCGGTGGGGGTTCATACCTCAGCGCTTATCTCGTGTGATATTCTCACAGTGGAGTCTCACATATGATTGATCATAGTCATTATTAGTCAGTGGGACGGGTGAGTGGTGCAAGGGATCATTGCAGCGAGCCACTGCAGCCGCTTGGGTGTCCCACATAGCCCAGCTGTTTAAGGCTTGAGGGAGCTGGTGGTGCTGGGGCAGCGAAGGGGGTGTGGATGCTGGTGACAGTGGGTGGGGCCTTAAAGTCAGAGGTTCATATCTGTCCTCCACAGCTGGACATGGCAGCGAGAGGGGATGCCGTGACTCTTGTGGTCCAGAGGACTGGAACTCTCCCTCAGCCGGGGCGATCTGTGTCACGGCCCACAGCTTCAAACCTCCTCTAAAAGCTGGATGGACTAGAGGGGAAGGTGAAGGAAGGAAAGCGTGTCGTTGAGTTTTAAAACACATGTATGACCCACAGGGGGGGATCAGAGGCCCCAATCACAGCTGGAGGTCATCCGTGTTATGGGAGGAAATGAGAGGCGAAGCTGGCTGGAGCCGGTTACTCCAGGTCACCGCACAAGCTATAGCCCCATTTCATCTGGAGTGTATAGACTAAATGTGTAACCGATTACAGAGCGGAAAGCACACTCTTTAATCTTTCTCTGGCCTCTCAATGGATCCATAGGTTTTGACGAAATGGTGTGTGTGTCTGTATGTTTTTCATAAACACAACAGCTGTTTGTTACAACTAGAAAGGTATCCCTTCACACTGAACAATAAATGGAAGGAAGCTGTTTATCACAGATTTGTTAGCAAAAGGTCATAAATAAATCAAATCCCAAAGTTTGTATACTTGATTAATATTTAATATTGTTGTAAAACTGAAAGAAATACACTACACACACTCGCTGTACTGTATTTCCGAAAGGCAAGATTGTTTTCTATTTATGTGCATGAGCTATCTAGACAGATCATAGGACAAATTTATTTGCAGAGACTTCGGTGCATGTTTCGTATCGGTCATGTACTCAAATGAGTAGTGACAGGTCATGAGGGGGCAATGAAGAAGCAAACAAGGCCCTGAGGTGCTACGTCTCATCCCAGAGCAAAGGGCGCCGCTGACAGGAAACTGTGAACCAACTAAAAAAGATAACAAGCGACCCGCTGCCCTCGGTCACATACTGTCCCCAACCCAACCTGTCTGCTGCAGCCTGACCAGGATACCCCCGACATCACTGGGGGACATCACTGTGTGGAGCACGTGCTTACACACACATACACACACACACGCTTGGTCTATGTCAGAGGTTTTCAAACTGTGAAGCGCACCTCCCCAGGGGGGCGCGGGCTGCAATTTGCGTCACAATTCCTACTCCTTCTTTGAGTCATAACTTGATTGAATCTGAACACACAGACATGATACACATATTTATAGATTCAGCGTAATTTAGACTTTCCAAGGATTTATCATGAATAAACATCCATAAATTCACAAAAAAAAAGCGTCTTATAACTCCAGAACTTGCCTGAGAATCGTCGAGCGTTTAGGTTTTCTTCTGTATCAAAGTGATGCAGTCATAGTTGTATGTACATCCATAGCAAACAGGAACGGCTAATAGTTAACTCTGCGTACTTTTAATGGTGCCAGTTTGCCAAAAGGTAAACAAATATCGTCAAAAAAGGGGCTCTAAAGGGGACTTTGAAAACCCCTGGTCTACTTCATAAAACTACGCTTGTATGCTAATGTATGAATGTGTTTTAAAAAAATGGGAGGGCTTGTTGTGTAAATCCAATGATTCAATAATGCCCCACTTGATAAGTACCTGCACTTAAAGGTGCAGTGTGGCGGCATCTAACTTAAACTTTTCCCGTGTGCCAAGCGCGTTGGAGAACTACGGTACCTATAGGTACCTACTATGTACCTATCTAGAGCCAGTGTTTGGTTTGTCCATTCTGGGCTTCTGTAGAACTAGTAGTCGACTGATAGTAGATATTTAAAGACCGATATAATAACGATAGTTTAGAGCAGGAAAAAGCCGATAGCCGATTAATCGGCCAATATCTTCTTTACTTCTGCAGCAGCCTAGTCGGCTACTTTTGCATACGTCATTTTTAATAAATTCGTTTTTTGTCTCTCTGAATTTGTAACATTTTGGTCGACTAAAAATGTCTTATTCAATGTTCAGTTGTACTTAGCTCCAACCTCTCGTGTCACTTCTGGTTGCAAATAACCAAGATAGCGACGGACAAAATGCCTAACTCGAAGCTTCAAAACGGCAGTCCACAATGGGTGACGTCACGGTGACTACGTCCACTTCCTATATGCAGTCTATGGAAATAACATAACAATGTTTCAACTTTGGCAGAAAATACTGTTCTCATGTAGGAACCCCTCAGTCATAACTGATTGAGAAAATATGTTTTCAGTGCCTTTAAATCTCAAATATACTCTTCCAGTTATTGTTTCGTTCGTGCTGTTGTTGATAGTTTGTTTATTGCCATAAACAAGTAAATAGTGACTTCAACAAGATGAGTAATGATGGAAGTAAAATAGAGGAAAAATTAGACTTCTAGCTAGATTATACTGTCTTAAAATCATACTGCTGTAATGTTTTCTCATACTCAAATGAATAATCCATATAAATGTTGCAAGTGGTTGCCATTTTCTTTACTGACTGCTAGACTTTAAATAATTCCAGTTTTACTTTCTTTAAAAAAAAGAGTGTTTGAATATTACTGAAAAAACACACACAAAGAAAACATTTGCTGTGAAATAATCCCCCCAAAAAAACGTAGTAAACTCCCCGAGGTACTACCACTTTGAGTATAAGAAAACAAATACACAGAAGCTTTTATGACTCACATGACTCACAAATCTGGGTGAGCTGTGCTCGTGCGCTAACCCAGGGTGAATTTTTGGAATCCAGTCCAAGGT
Organism: Adelosebastes latens; assembly: GCA_916700685.1. Lineage (NCBI taxonomy): Eukaryota > Metazoa > Chordata > Actinopteri > Perciformes > Sebastidae > Adelosebastes > Adelosebastes latens. The sequence goes on along the minus strand of CAKAKR010042988.1, from coordinate 3,208 downwards.
TAGTTTGGTGTCACACACTTCTGACGTCAGACGGTTGCAGTTATGGGGGCTAATTATGGACCAGCACAGGGGGATTTCTGCCTCCAGTGAAAGCTGCTCGCGTAGAGGGGTTAGTCGTGCTGCTGACTCTTTCAAAAACTGTCTGTCTGAGTGAAGCACTCATATATACAGCATATATATATACACACTCCATACACACAAACCAAGATAGCCTATATTTTTTGCAGTGCAGAAAGTCTCCAGGTAGAGAGGCGAGAGTTTTCCCTCAGTGCAGAAGCCATTAGTCAGAATGGAGGTGATTTATGGGTTGTCTCCTTGCAGAATTTAAATTAACTGCCATGCTGTACAGAAGGAGGAGGGAGGGTACCGATGCTTTTTGGGCTGCTCCCCTTTGCACTCCGCCTCGCACTCTCTCTCTCTCAATCTCACGGGAGAAATTTGGAACGTTTTTTGGATCCAGGTGTGTTGTCAGGTGGTCAGCTCACTCAAGGATCTCAGAAGATTTCACCGTAAAATATGCTCAGCCAGGCCAAAAACATTTTTTTTTTCTTGAAGGAAAAAAAATTAAGCGGAATCATAAAAAGACACATACAAGGTCAAGGTCAGCTACTCTGCAGAAGGTGCTGCGTCTTATGGACGAGCATCCTGATACAGCTGTCCAGACTGCTGCAGTAAAAGCTCAAATATATAATTTATATTTAATGTAAATGTGGTTAACATATACACAACGCTTCCCACACTTATTTTTGAATGATTAATAATAAATGTGTGCTGAAATATGGAGATACAGCATTACTAATCATGGGTTTCTCATTATTTCAGGATGTGCTCTCCCTGCTCCCAGATCCATATTAATGATTTTCATATTAATGATGTTTTGTACTGTACTCTCTCCCTCCCTGATGGCTATATGATATATAACTGAGCTGGGAGTCAGGCCTGCGGTGTGACATGGGAGCTTAAGGGACAGGATCTTCATCAGAGTTCATCAGAAATTCCCTCCATGTTGATGCATCGCGATTCATTATATACATAAATGCATACTTATTGCATAATACTTGCTGTGTGGATGGTGCTGTGCCGTGAGATGGAGGCTGCAGGGTGGGGCGGGTGGCTGGCAGGGGGTCGTAGGTTGGAGGTCAGGGGGCCCACGGGTGCGAGGGGGTGGATGGTGGGGAGGAAGGGGTGAGGATGACTCCATATGACATCGCACTGTAAAGAGAGTTTTAGATGACCGTTTTATTTTTAGTTAATTTTCTAGATAGAGTCAACATTTACTTTTGCTGTATTAATCCCTCTTTGCTGATGAGAAGATGCTTCACAAGCAGCTTTATTGCTTCGACCCCCAAAACACACACACACACATACTGCACCAACACACCCCTCCTGATTCCCTCCTGCAGCCTCACAGTGAAATATGTGGTGATTTCATTATGCATCTGTTTCCCGTATAAGGAGCCTTGACCTTTTATGTACTTGTGCAGTTTTGTTGCTGCACAGCTAAAGGAGGGATACAATTATTACCTTATAACTTAGTGATTTTAATATTAATGGTCACTACAAGGCAATGCATTCATCATTCTGAGTTATTAATTATATAATAATAATTTAATGTAAAGCAACGGACTGTATTGTGCCCAAGATAAATTTCCCCTCTGGATGACAATGAAGTTCACTCTATCTCTATCTATCTCGATGCTATTTAAGGAGGAGTGCAACACAGCAAGACAAAACAAAGCATAACAAAAAAAAAAGAACTTGGACTCACATTATATATGTAAATACATTTCATAGTCCGAATCAAAACGGCAAACTTTATTATTCCTTTTAACCTTGACAAAACTGCCGAGATCCACTCCTTCCGTTCTTACCTTTCACAATAAAAACCCTAGACATATGTACTGCATAACTGTTTACCAGAGGCAAATTCACTCAGAGCATTTTGATAAAAGGAAACGCAATAAAATAGCTTACAGTAGTTTAGACTGTACAACAATTTACCTCAGACAGACTGCCAGACGCTCTGGGTCAATAGGATCCCGGTAGCTATATTACGAATCCTGCTATAGCGAAGGCATGACCCGCCCTACTCTGCCTCCGATTGGCTTGTACTCCTAGCCTTCGTTGATTGGATTGGTTCGGTTTAGGCACGAGGAGTGAGATTGGTTATAGGTTTAGGCTGAGAATATCATGGTAAGCCAATCAGAGGCAGAGTAGGGCGGATCATGCCTTCGCTGTAGTGGGATTTGTAACATCGCATCCGTAGTTGGTCCTCTGGCTGCGCGAATCTGTTTGAATCTTTTCTTGAAAGTGTTTCTTGCAACTGTCGCAAATTCCGCATCGCTGCCGGTATGAATAGTTTTGATGCAAAACATTTGCAGGCAAGTATTTCGCATTTCTTTGTCCTTTATTCGTCACGCCCCCGGTGTGTAAAGGCCTTAAATCACAAAAACAAGAGTATTGTTTCCGTCACAACATCATGACAAGTGGCATGTTTGTCATATAAGATGGAAAATATAATAAACTGGAAAAACAAAGTTCGTAAACTTGTGTTTGGTGGATTATTTCTCTGTTGTTACAATGCTAATTGGCATTGTATTTTACATCGTTGGAAAGCCTGTTTATTTACCTTCGCAATGATGTCCAACTTGTAAGGATCATGCATTTGTGGGATGAGCAGCACAGCTAATTATGTGGGTAGCGCCCAAGAAAAATTTGCCAAAATGCTCTGTCAATGGTAAACAGTGTATTCTCCTGTTGGTATTGACTCTTGTTGTGAGTTGTTTGGTGGATTGGATGATTGAACTCTCTATCAGTAACAAGGAACAAACAAGACATATTGGCAATTTTACACTTTATTCATTTAATACACCGTCAGGAGCCTCAGTAGCGGTGGAAGATCCATACGCAGCCACAACAGCCTGGCACCTCCTCCTCATGCTGGTCACCAACCTGGTCACACGTTGCTGTGGGATGGCGTTCCATTCCTCAACCAGGATTCGTTGCAGGTCAGCCAGCGTGGTTGTGTTGGTCACTCTAACACGTACAGCACGCCGAAGTTGATCACACAAGTGTTGAATTGGGTTGAGGTGTGGACTCTTGGCAGGCCGTTCCATTCTCTCTACTCCCACATTGTGGAGGTAGTCTGTGATAACCCTGGCTCTGTGGGGGCGAGCGTTGTCATCTTGGAGGATGAAGTTAGGTCCCA
>CAKAKR010042987.1:0-13064 GCA_916700685.1 Adelosebastes latens | reverse complement strand
TCAGCCAAACCAGAAACTCTGGTCTGTTTTAGGCCCTTTTGAGATTCTGTGCTCTTTGTGTTTTGTTTATTGAGAGTGTTGACTATCCTAGTTGGGGAAACAAAATAAATACCAATCAATTGGGTTACCTGCACTAGGACGTTTAGGTGCTATTTGTGCAAGAATCTGGCTTGCCTCACGATAGCCTAACGCCTGCAGGCTGTATTTTGTTAATCTATTCATTTGTTGATTTTCAATGAAACCCTTTATACACATTTCTTTTAGTGTATTTTATTTGGGGAAACTTTAAAGGAGGGTAAAAGGAAAAATAAAAACAATATTTCAGTTTCCTTAATTGTTTGTTATTGTAGAGGCATTTGTTCATTATTATTATTAAGGAGGCATTTTATTTTATATTATGTGGATGGGAACGGTTTTTCAGTCTTCTGCCTGAACAACTAAAGTCTGGGGAAACCAGTACCGCCACAAACGGTTCATATGATATCTTACACAAAGTTACTGCGTTCCGCTCTGAATGTCCAGCAACAACAGCGATCAGTGCGCCTGAACAAGCCCCTGCAGTGTTAAGTCCAAAAAACGTCTTGGTTAGATTCAGGAAAAGAATGCGGTTTGCGGTAAAATAACTACGATGTCCCGTGTTTTTAGACCCACCCCGACCTCCTCACTACGCGGACATTCTTTATATGATATGTGATAATTGATAAGGTGGGATATATATGAATTATAGTGCTTTACTTTCAGTAGGTATAGCTACGAGCAGTGTATGAGAACAGCCCGCCTGGTTTGGAGAGAATGAACAATCTGAATCCTTCAACACTCACCACAAACTGACCCAGAAGAGAACAGGACTCGGTCCAACATCTGTTGTCACATCCAAATCACATGGAATAGGCTAAACAAACACCATGCGTGTCTCCACCTTTAGTTTTTTAGATCAGTCACAGTGTGAGCACAAATACAACCAAATACATACACAGCCATACTCTCCATACACACAGTCAGTGCTCAAGTCGCCTGTTAGCTAAAGCAAACATCTAATACAGTCTGCATATTAGCTGTTTGAGGCGAACAAACATGGACCATTCACAGATCAAATATGCACAAATAAATTGAGGTGAAAATTCGCTTTGCATTCAGTCTGAACCTTACCAGTGATGAACCAGAATGTTCTGTTGTGTTCATGTTTCCTGTGTACAAGTGGACATGTTGGCCTGTTGGTGGAGCTGGTGGAAAGGTGGTCACCACAAATATTAGATCTCCTTCTCATTCCGAAACCGACCGACAATTTGACACCGTTAGCAAGGCATTAGATATAAGACACCGAACTGAGGATGAAATGCTCGTATCCATGTGAATGGAGTGAAGCATTTAGAGGGAATGTCTGTAAGAATCAGAAATGTCTTTGTTAACAGCGACACCTGTGGCCGTTAAGTCAACGAAAGTCAGCGTCCTGTTCTCGCGCTTGTGCTCGCTCTACATAGACATGAACGAGCATCGCTCAAAACAGTGAGGCGACACACGTCAGCTAAAAACCACAATATCACTCTATATTTCAGCTGCTTGGCAGTAATGTTAGCTGACCAGACGAAGGTCTCTCCATGAATCAAAGCTGACCCTAGTGTTGGCTTTTCCTGCTTCAGCCTCCCGACCACGGCCGGAGGGAACAGGGGAGACACCGGAGTTTTGGTAGGAGACGATAACGTTTCTCTCTGCGGAGCCCCGTCACTTCACAAGACACGGGAAACCTCTGTTGGTCTGGAGGAGCTGCTGCATTTATTTCTGCACAAACGTCCACTGTACATTCACTAGATATTCTCAGAGCTACTAACTCTTCTGCAGTGTGTAGTGTGCGCGCATGCACGTGAGAGTGGAGCGAAAGAGTGAAAACGAGTGCGGTTTGTGAGTGAAGGCAGGCAGAGGAGCAGAGTACAGCAGAGACTCCGGCTCTGGAGACCAAAGCTACGGTCTCCCCCGCGGCCAACACTGTTTAACAGACGGGCTTCACTAGATGGAACTTTGCGGTTTTGGTGTTTCCGTGTAGTTTGTGTTGGAGTCTGAGCCTGAACAGCGTAGCCACACGGGAGCGCGCATGGGACACCGACCCTCAATGATTTATACGTGTAAGAAGTTACAAACAGTCCCTTTAACATTGTGAACACAAAGACAAACAACACGTTGTTGGTTTCACACGGGACACAAACAGCAGTGTGTTTTGCTGGACCCCTCCTCCACCACCACTCCCAGCCACCCTATGTGGTTTTTTTTGGTCTTTATACAGGAGGAAAAGCCAAAACTAGGATCAGCATTGATTCATGGAGAGACCTTCGTCTGGTCAGCTAACATTACTGCCAAGCAGGTGAAATATAGAGTGATATTGTGGTTTTAGCTGACGTGTGTTGCCTCACTGTTTTGAGCGATGCTCGTTCATGTCTATGTAGAGCGAGCACAAGCGCGAGCAACAGAACGCTGACTTTCATTGACTTAACGGCCACAGGTGTCGCTGTCAACAAGCAATTTCTGATTCTTACAAATAGTCCCTTTTAAGTGTCACTTTACAAACGTAGTAATTTCAACCCAAACCATGATGCTACATGCTAACTACATGGTTTTGGTTGCCTAAACCTAAGCAAGTGGTTTCGTTTGAATTTACAACGTTAACCACGTGTTTACTGCGACTGTAGTGGAGCGTCATAGTTTGACGCGCTTGACTACCAACTTTAGAAGGTGACACAAAGGGGTCCCGACCCAGCGTCAGTATGTGACGAGTTGGGATGAGAAGGGGGTTGAAATAGAAGGAGCTGGTAGGGATTCTTTCTTTTTTTTAGATAGGATTATTGAAGTGTAGCAGCCAAGGACGGACTCCCAGCTTAGCATAATGAGAGTGTCTCTTAAACCTTCCTCTAGATAGTGGAGAGAGTGGTCCAAATCCAAACAGCAGCCTCTGCACGTCCCGTTATCAGCCTCCTACTTCACAGGCAGCAGTGGAGCGGTGATGAGATGAAGCCTCAGTCTCGTCTTTCTTTACTTTGCATAGAGAGCGAGAAGCTGCTGCCCTGCTGTGGGTGGGAGGTGAGCCCAGCGGGGCCAAAGGTCAAACATTTATCTCCAGGACAGGAGACTGGCCTCCAGCATGCATGTTAAAACACACACACACACACACACACACACACACACACACTAATATAGACTATGGTTGTACCATGAATAATTTAATCGGGTGCAGTCACCACCCAAAAACATGATACATTACACGTATGATCAACAACACCATTATTATTTATTGTTAACTATATTGGTTGTGGAAGTCTTACTGTAGTCCTAACTCTATGATAATAATAATAACTAGAAGGGCACTGGCAGGAGTGGACTGGGACTAAAAATTGGCTCAGCACACCTGATCACACCGCCCATCTTCACGCTCCCCTATGTAACCGTGCTACTACCTAAAAACATGAAAGCTGTGTAAAGAGTAAGAAGGGATCAAGGAAGATTAAGAGAGGGGAAACATGATAAAAACCTTCATAAAGTGGCGTTGATAAATTGTATACTGACTGTGATGAACACGACTTTCCAGAAGGAAACACAGTGTTTTTCCACTACTCCACCCTCTCCTCACCACACCTCACCCCAACAGACAGCCACTCCCCCCTCATCAGCTCACCTGAGCTCACAGCTGCAGCTCATCAGTCATCAAGCCAGTATTTAAGTCTCTCCGTTTCACTCACTCTTTGTCAGATTGTTCTTTGTCTCCAGCACTCATTCTTGGACTGATCTCCCGTTGCCGACCTCGCCCGTCTCTGATTTACCTGCCTCGTTGTAATCCCGAAAATAACCTCAACCTTCTGTCCTCGACCACGAGTTCTGCCCAAGTGTTCCAGGTTTCTGCCTGCTCCTCTGGGCTGTTTCATTGCCTGTTACCCGGTGGATCACTGTGGACTATTGACTTTGTTTGTGCTGCCACACTCGCCATCGTGTGTGTTAATTCCCTGCTGACTCTTGCTGAATTGTTTGGTGAAGACACGTGGCTCACGCTAGCTCAAGACTCACTGGAGCTCCGATTCGGCCCACCCGGGTCGAGCTCCCGAACCCCCCCGAAATACTCTCAAGGCTTCAGGCACTTCATCTAAAACAATACCATGAGTTTACTCACCTGCTTGTCCGGGTTCCTGTGTACGCTGTGAATAAAAGACATTATCAACGTTACCTGCCAGTGTTTGTGCTGCGTTTGGGTCCATACCACACCCGTTACAGTAGGGAATTATTGTAAAGGAGAATTAGGCTTCTAGTGCGTTTTAGCCCACACAGTCTGTAAATTATGGAGGACAGAACCTGCCAAAATAAAAAAAAAAATGAATAAATTATATCACCTGGCATTCCAGTTTTCCCAGTGTTTCCTCTGTTTCCCTGCCCTTTTGTCTCCTGTGTGTTCTTCCCCTGTCTGTCTACTCTGTCTGTGTGTAGGGGTGTGTGGTCTCCCTCCTCCTCCTTCTCCTGGGCGGTTGCTGCTGGCACACCTGACACTAATCATCCTATCAAGACACCCACCTGCAGTCAGTCAGGCCAGACGTCGCCAGATCGTTCCGTCGCCCTCAGTGGTAGTAAACGTTTTCAGGCTAAATTACCTCGTGTGCATTTTTTGCTTTGACTTTGCCAGTTTGGGGATTTTGCTTAATCCTGCTCTCCTCTGTTCAGGTCTGCCTACCTGCCAGCTGCCTTCGCTCCCTGCTGCTTACCTGCCTGCTCACTCTCCAACGCCATTCCCCCTCCTCGGATCACATTCCCCCTTCTAATTACCTGCCTGCTCACTCTCCAACGCCATTCCCCCTCCTCGGATCACGATTGTATTCAACTTACCTTCTGGAGGATTTCTGGAAGCCCCTTCCTCGTGCCCCTTCGACCCCCACCTCCTCTCATAGAAACTAGCCCCGCCACGCCGGACCCCCAAGACCCCAACCCCGTCAATAGAACATTATTTTTTTATAATAAATCTTTTGTTCTTCCTTACATTCTCGTTGTGTGCTGCATTTGAGTCCATGTCTGAACCCAGTTCTTAACAGTAAGTGGCTATTCACCTTTTGTTTCTAGGCAGCAAGATCGCTAGCAGTTTGCCACTTGTGTAATTCCACTTCCCATGTGTGTGTGATAGTGTCTAGAGAGGGATGAATTGGCCTTCAAGGTCCATCAATTTTTAATGAAAATGTTTTGAATTTTCTTAATGTTTGTTAAAAAGAGAATGATCTAACTAAGCTGTCTTGTCTATATAGATGTATGATGTGTTTGGTTTGGGAATATCAACACTAGCTAGCATCTTTGCCACAAAAGTTAAAGGGATATTCCCATAGAGATACAAAGAGTGAGCAAATGATCTTCTAGAACATGTGTAGGGGCGATTGACTGTTCTCATCGCCACCTAGAGGCTCTGATTTATTCTGTTAATCGGTGGCAGATCCCAATCAGTCTGTCCACTAAGTGGCAGTAAATTTGTTTTAGGCTATATATTTTAATTTATTTCTAATTTATTTTTACATACTTTTTATTTTATACACTATTCAGTTAATGTGTTAATAGGCCAAGGAGGAATGGTGTGACCCTCCTTAAGGGGAGCCAGGGCAGGAGGCTTAACATCGTTTCTATTTCATTCTTCATCTCGCGCACGCGCAGATCGAGTATTTAACATCAACAAAGTCACATGTGACCTGGGATGACGTAGCATATATAAGCCCACGTCATCATCAGCGATGACCCTTGAATCTTCTCGCGGCAGGTAATCCGCGGATGCAGGTTGAATGAATGAAGATAGCCGTTGACTTTCGCTGGGGGCCCTACAACCGCGTAGTTGGAGCTATGGTTTCATCCTTCAAGGGCTGCGATTAGTCAATCACGGCTACACTCAAACACTTATCTTTTAGACCGGTGTTTTCGCCGGTTAAATTTCAGCTAGGCTAACGACAGGTGAGCTAGGATAGCAAGGTGAGTATCCTCCCGTTGTTAGAGTTTAAGTAACGTTTGTTGATAGGAGTCTGTTTTCGGTCTCCTTTATTGTTTATTGCCGCTGAGCTAAGTATTTGCGTTAATAGTATCGGCGAGCCTCCGTCGGACAACGAGCCCCGTTGGGCTGTTGTCGGCTAATTATTTTCCTGGATTCTGGTGGGACATCTCTGATGATGACGTGACGATGATGATGTGGGCTTATATACGCTACGTCATCCCAGGTCACATGTGACTTTGTTGATATTAAATACTCGACCTACGCGTGCGCGAGATGGATAACATACAGTGTTAAGCACTGCCTCTGGTGGTCATCCAGAACTCATAGAACCGTAGTTACATACGTAACTCTCGTTTTGTGTCGTACTTCTGATTTCACTTTAGAGCCCTTTAGAGCTACAGGGCTATATTATAATTTCAGAGCCCCACTCTCCATTGTTGTTCATTTAGGAGGCTTGCTGTTGATTGCCACAGAATGTCAAATATCAGTAAGATTTATAAGGTGCAAGCAGGCTGCAACAGTTTTCGTTAATGTTGAAAATTAAACTCTGAAAATTAAATTTTCATGACCACTGTCTTTTAGCAGATTTAAATGTGGAAACTGGGGTAGATCATCAGAATTTCCTGACTTGACTTGCTTGACTTACAGCAGGGACTCAACTTGACTTACTTGACTTGACTTTCAGCAGGGACTTGACTTGCTTGACTTACAGCAGGGACTTGACTTGACTTACAGCAGGGACTCGATTTGACTTGCTTGATTCTCACCACAGTGACTTGTGACTTGCTTGAGACTTGCTTGTGACACATAGCAACACATGGCTTCAAAACAACACAAGACAACACATCTTCATCACAACTCAAAAAAACACAAAGCTTCATAACAACACAAAACAACAAATAGCTTCATAACAACACAAAGTACATCATAACCCATAGCTCCATAACAACACAAAACAACACCTAACTTAAATAAATACACACAGCAACACATAGCTCCATAACAACACATATCAACACAACACATGACAACACATAACAACACAAAACAACACATTGCTTCATGACAACACGTATCAACACATCATAACAACACATAGCTTCATCACAACACATAGCTTCATAACAACACATCATAACAACACACTGCTTAAATAAAAACACGAAACAACACATAGCTTCATCACAACACAAACAACACATAGCTTCATCGCAGCACAAAAGAACACATCATAAAAACACATAGCTTCATCACAACACATAGCTTCATAACACACACATCATAACAACACAGCTTCATAACATTACATAACAACACATAGCTTAAATAAAAACACATAACACATAGTTTAATAGCAACACAGCTTCATATCAACACATAATACATAGCTTCATAACAACACATTGCTCAAATAAAAACACATAACAGTTTCATAGCAACACATAGCTTCATTAAAACACATAACACATAGCTTCCTAACAACACATAACAACACATAGCTTTATAACAACACATAACACACAGCTTCATAAAAACACATAACACAGGTTCATAGCAACACATAGCTTCATGAAAACACATAATACATAGCTTCATAAAAACACAGCTTCATAACAACACAGTAACCATAGTAACCATAGTACCATGTACTCCTTCACTACCTATACCTCAGTTCTGAACATATATATCTATATGCAACCCCACCCAGACTGATACCTGCCGTTAACCCGTTTATATTTTTATGATCCATACTGTTAACCTGATTTTGGCATTGTATATATTGTATATATTTTAGATTTGCTTTTTATTGTTATTGTTATCTTAGACTTTTATTTGTACTCTTCCCACTTTGTATTGCAACTGCTGCACAGCAATTTCCCGCAGTAAAAATAAAGTTTTATCTTACCTTAGATTAAGTTGGGGTAATTAAAACTGATGGCCATGACATAAACCTAGAGTATTGTTTCACTATCCGTGAGACGCTGGTGTTTCCATGTTGAGGAACATTGAGGAGTAGCAGAAAAGCTTGAAATAATAAATTTACGAAGGGGAAAAGTACAATCAAACCAGATGCTCCTCCTACCACAGAACTCTACTGTGCAGGTAGTTAGACAGCTTACCAACACACAATATAGTAAATGTAGCATCACGCGTGTTTCTAGAGGAATGAAAGGTCAGCCTAATTTAGGGGAGACTAAAAGCTGATTGGCTGATGAGTGACTGTCTTCACTTCAATGTCTGAGTCAGTACTGTCAGACTGGACAGTATGTATATAGTATCACCATATGGTCACAGGCACTCCCCCCTCAATAACTATTGGATGGATTGCCATAAACATTGGTTCAGACATTCATGGATGAATTGTTAAAATTCTTTGTGTTCAGTGCCAAATAGCAAATGCTAGCATGCTAACAAGCTAAACAAAGTTGGTGAACATGGTACACATTGTACCTGCATGTTGTCATTGTGAGTCCTCGGGTTTGTGGTGGGGTAGGGAGCAGGGGTTCCCGGTTAGCCTGCTGGTGGTATCGGGTGATGTGTTCGGAAAGGGTAGTGCGGGGTCCAAGGGAAAGGGAGGACCTGTGCGGAGCCGGCAGTGGTGGGAAATCCTCCTCATCTGAAAGCTCCGGGATCGGGGGCAGGGAGCTGTCTGACCTGAGTGTAAGCTTGGGAGGGGGTAGAGAGGAGGTATGTGTGCTGGTTGTAGTCTGTTGTGTGTTGAAGGTGTGTTGTACTGAATGTATGGTGTCCTGTCTTAGCCTGGGCCCATAACGCTTTCTGGCCCAACCAATGGCTATTTGGAGGGCCAGGGGGTTATGGGTGGTGTTGTTGAGGGTGTGTATGGTAGACTGATAGTGTTGTTGTAAAATGGTCAAGTTGGTGTGCATCCAGTTGATGGTGTTGGCTTGTATTTGGCTGCGTGTGTGTTCAGTAGGTGTGGATGGCTTTATGAAAGCTGAGAGTTTGTTAACTTGCCTCATCATCCCAGGTGGAAATGGCTAAATCCGCTGTGTGTTTGTGATGTATGGCCTGTATGAGTTTGAAATATTGCTTGCTGAGCATTCTGGTTTCTAGATCTGGTGGGTGATTGAGTGTTGGCATATGTTGTGTGTCCATGGTTGTGGCTGTATGTGTGGTAGGGTGGTTGGCCCGTGTTTTGTGGTGTATGTTGATTGACATGAGTGGTTGTGGTGTAGTATATGTGTGTGTGTGTGTGTGAGAGCTGCACTGACTTACCTCTGCCACTCGAGGGCACATCCTTTTCTCTGTGTAACAACATGGTTAATCGTCTTGAGTGTGGGGGCTCTTACCTTGGGACTGCAGGTGGAAGTCTCTGGGTTGCTGGTCCTTTGGGTGGGTGCTCAGTAGGCCTTGTAGAGTCTCCTGGATGGTAGATCCTGTGTGGTAGGAGTTCCCGGTGGGCCTGATGAAACAACTCAGAAGAGAAGGCTTTCCAAAAACAGCCTGCAAGTTCTTTTAGATGCAGGAGTCCATGTGCTACAAAATGGAGGCCTTAAAACTAGGCCAAACTGCAGCCTGGCAGAGCCCTCCACAGACGATTTAAAAGGTTTTTAACTTTAATATGATTAAAATTACAATTAAAAAACAGGACAAAAAACAACCATAAAAGGGTTAGGGTTAGGGGTTAGGGTTAGGTAAGGGTATGATAACCACGATGATCAAATTGATCATTTTAGGGTTAGGTTTAGGGTTAGGAATAGGGATGATAACCACGATTACACATTTGAGGATTACACATTTTAAATTACGACCTGAAGGGGAGGTCCTAGAGAGATGGGAGTTGGTTCCTTCTATAGGGTTAGGGGTTAGGGTTAGGGTTAGGTTTGGGTTATGGTTAGGGTTAAAGGTTCAGGGTTATGGTTTCTGTGCACTGGCCTACTGATCTGTGAGTGGATGTGTGTGAATGCATGTTGATCTGTGTGTATGTTGGTTTCTGTGCCTGTCGGGATTGATGGGTGAGGTGGTCGGCACAGCTCTCCGCCCCGGGAGGCCCGGGTTCGAATTCCAGCTCAGACCGGGGTGGTGGTGGAGGACCAGGATATGGTCCCCAAGCAGACGGGGAGCAGGGTGGTTGCTACCTGGGCGGGGTCTTGACAGGTGATGTTTTTAGTGGGACATTGAGTAAAGGTTAGGTACCAACTGCACAGGTCCTAGGGGGTCAATAGATAAATAAATAAATAGATAATGAATAAATAGATAGACAGTGCTTAAAAGACTCTATGGAGGATGAGTAAAATACATGTAGAAAGTATGACAAAGTGAGGTCAAATGTTAAAAGTGCTCAAAATTCCCGCATGCATAAATAATTCATAGCAGCATAGTACAAAATATAAGATATTTAAAAGGTGAGAAGGAAGCATGCAGAAATGCTAGTGTAGGCATGCCAATAAATATCTGTAGAAAAATGCAAACAGGAAGAGATCAAATTAAAACATAGGCCTATACAAACAAGACATATATAAAACAAACATGTATAGAAAATAAACATAATCACAAAGTAGTTATCCACACATAGAGTTCATTAATTTAAGATAAAAGCACTTAAAAAGAATAAAAAGGACCTGTGCAGTGTCAAGATGGAAGCATTTTTTATTGATTAATTGTCTTCTCTGGAGGAGGGTCCCAGGTAGCACCGTTGGGAGGGGGAATGGGTGAAGCAGGTAAGGTTTAAGAGGGAAGGGTAACCTAGTGTTTAGGTTTGGGGAAGGAAAGGAGGTGGAGGATAAGGGGTAGAGAGGGGAAAGGAACAGGAAGCAGATCTGTAGGGTTCGGGTTGAGGGGGTCAGGGAAAGAAGGAGAGGGTCAGTAGGGTTAGGGGGGGTGGGGGTCAGGGATCAAGGGTAAACGGGGAGGGGGCAGATGGGTTAGGAATGAGGTTGAGGGTAAGGTATCAGGGGTAGGAGGAGAGGGGCAGGATGGTTAGGGTTAAGGTTTGGGGTTTGGGTAAGAGTTAGGGGTTAGGGTAAGAGGGTTGGGTTAGGTTTTGGGTTAGGATTAGGGTTGGGTGATCCTGTTTTTGGTTTTATTGCACTGGCCTAATGATCTGTTTGTGAATGTATGAGTGTGAAGATTGTGTATGTGTGTTGTGTTAGTATGCTTTGTGGAACAGTAGATGAGAGGCAAAGGACAGCTCCCTGCCCCGGGAGGCCCGGGTTCGGATCCCGGCTCAGTCGACCCTGGGGCTGTGATGAAGGAGGACCAGGATGAGGACCAGTGAGCAGGTAAGCTGCTACCTGGGCTGGAATTTATTAATTTCTGGTAGGGTACTGCACAGGTTCTGGTAAAAAAGAGAGTCCAGATAAAACAAGGGGGGGCCCCGTGCTTGCAGCACACCCAGGAGGGAACACCACCGTGTGACCAAGAGCAAGAAAAAAATAGGAATTCCGTGCATGATAAGAAATTAATAAATTAATATAATAAGAAGATGAATAAAAAGACATGCAAAAGTGCTGGAGTGAGAGGTGCTAAAAGCTAATCGTAATCATGCACAAGTGGTATAATTGTGGTCACATTAGCGCTCCCCTATGTGTGTGCACAGAAGCACAGGCCCCCAAGAATAAAATGGACTGGTTAAGAAAGTTGGAATAAAACCATACATTAAAAAGAATATGAAGGATATAGGAGGTTAAGAAAATGACATAAAAGTTCATGGAGGGGATTCGGGATAAAACACAATGGTATACGAACTAGGTGAGGTAAAACATGCAGAATGTTATGAATAAATACACACATACTGAATAAATTAGGGTGGACGAACTAGGTGAGGTAAAACATGCAGAATAATATGAATAAATACACACATAATGAATAAATTAGGGGGTCCGGTAGTGGTGGCGGGTGACTGTCGGGTGGTATGGTGACCTGGGGTGGAGCATGGGTGGGGGTGGAGCGAGTGGGAGCGAGAGAGGCCAAGGTGCTGTTTTTGATGGTCCGGAGGAAGCGTTTTGAATAACCTCTGGATCTAAGGCTATTGAAGAGTATGGTGGTGGAGTGTTGGAAGTCTGAGGATAGGGAGGAAATGCGGTGGAACCGGATGAGCTGGGATTTGATGATGCCTTTGAAGGTGTGTTTTGGGTGGTAACTGGATTTATGGAGAAGTGCGTGAGTGTCGGTGGCTTTGAAAAAAACTTTGGTCAGTATGTGTTTGTGTGTTGAGTTGTGTGGCCGGAAAAAAAATGGTATCTAGAAAGTTGAACTGTTGTGTGTCTATTGTGTACTTAACCGTGATGGATGGGTGGTGGCTGTTGAGGGTATGAATGAAGGCTGGGAAGAGTGTTATGTCGTGAGTCCAGATTCCAAAGATGTCGTCAAGGTAGCGGAGGTAAAGTGAGGGTGTATGGGTGCATTTTGCTAAGGCTTCTCGCTCCCACTCACTCATATAGATATTGGCATAGGAGGGGGCGAATCGCTGACCCATGGCTGTTCCGTGGACCTGGAGGAAGTGGCGGTTGTTAAAAGTGAAGTCATTATTGTTGAGGCAGATATTTAATAATTGGATGATTTCCTTGTCTGGTCTATTGCTGTTGGGGTGTTTTTGAAAAATGGAAGTGACTGCTTGAAGGCCGGATTCTGTGTGAATGTTTGTGTATAAACTGTCTATGTCAATGGTGAATAGATGTGATTGGTTGGGAACAGCCATGGGTCGGATGATGTCCAGGAAATGGTAAGTGTCCTTGATGTAACTGGGGTGTTTGGTGGAAAGGGGGCCTAGGAAGTGATCAAGGTATTGAGAAAGGTTGTAAGAGGTGCTGTTGCAGTCGGAAACTATGGGTCTGCCAGGAGGAACTTCAAAGGGAATTGTCCAGGTGGATGGGTCTTTGTGGATTTTGGGTAATAGGTATAGGTGTCTGGGGCGGGGGTTGTCTGGTCCGAAGAGAAAGTCTCTGTTTGGCTGTGATGAATTTGTTGTGGTAGAGTGATTGTATGATAGTGCGGAGAGTTAACTGTGTTTGTCTTTGGATGCTGTCTGGGATGGGTCTGTAGTACTGTGTGTTTGAAATTTGTCTGTTTGCTTCCGTAAGATATTGTTGGCGGTCCATGATGACTATTTTAG